>JACEGR010002265.1:0-134718 GCA_014170235.1 Listronotus bonariensis | reverse complement strand
AATATACATAACCACAAACTTTAACTGACTGGCACAGTGTTGTGCATTTACAATTTTTATATTTATTATATTTTGTATTATAATGTATAGTTGGTTGCCTAAGCATGATTGTCATAAATTAATAAATCTAGTGACTCAGGCATTCGACTATTGGCGCGGTGATTAGCCGTGGTGGTACAGTTCTGTTAAGATGGCTAAATTGTACTTTTGTGTATTTTTGAATAGTTTACTTTTATGAAATATAGTTCTTAAAAGTGCATTAATGGCTTTTTATTGTTAGCACAACAATAATACATATTTTTCTTAAAAATATGAGGAAAAACTGTTATTTTTACTTAGTTTTACATGTGATGTTCAGTTTCATTAACTCGTTTTACCAATTTTACCCCACCCAGCACCCCTTTTCACTCCCCGATCCCGTAAGTTTATTTACTGATATTTTTAAAAAAACGGAATATTTTGGATATGCACCACTTACGTTTTATTTAGAAGAGTGTCTAAAATATGTAAGAATCGATAATTTTTAAAAAACCCTTATAATAGCAGAAAACCGTATTAAACTATTAGCGTTATTACCTAACAAAACCATACAATTTTTATTAAGTGAGGGCCTTTTTAAATTCCAAAATGATAAAAGTTATATAATTCTTCTAGGTAGGTGATTTTCGATGTAAAAATATTGTCAAAACAGTATAATATAGCAGTGAGAAAAGTATATATCACACTAGTGTTGCAAAGTAAATATCACCCTAGTGTTGCAAAGTTCTCAATTGTTTTTTATTTTTTCTGAACAGACAAACTTTAATTTATTTATTTTTTGGTGAATAATTTGTGGTCGTAGGAAAAATAGTGTACAGTACTCGTGTGAAAATGACTTTCTTACACTCGTGGGTTTGTCGCACTCGGCTAACGCCTCGTGCTACAATATTCCCACTCGTGTGAAATTAGTCATTTTCCACACTTGTAATGTAATATACTATTTTACTATAAATGAATAGTGGAAGTGTTTGTTAGGCTAATAATTAAAACTACATGGTTGTCTCCATTGGAGTCGTTTATGCTGGACATACCGGAATTAAATATACAGAAACAACGAATCCTATATTAGGTCTGTATGGTTGGGTGAACATAATTTTGACATGTATTCTTTTTATTTGCCGTGGATTCTTTTACATAGAAATTATTAGCAAAAAGGAGATTGGATTCCAACCTCCTAATGTTTAAATCTTTCTCACCCAAAACTTTAAATATTTAAGTCTACTTCCTTAAAACGGCACGTTAGTATTGGGTTTTTATAATTTCTGGAATGTTTCAGAAAATATACCTTCTCTGCATCTGCTAACGTGTCGCCAAACACATTAAAAACTGTATCCAATGTATATATAGTTTAGGAGATTTGTGCCTACACACAGAGAACTGTATAGATTTTCCCTTTTGATAGTTGAAAAACATGTCAGTTGAAGCTTTCAGGTAGCCGGACCGTAGTAGCAGAGCGTATTTTCAATAAAATTGAAAGTAGACATAGTTCTTTACCCGGCCAGAAATAACAATTCACCCAAAACTTTAAATATTTAAGTATACTTTCTTAATACACGTTAGTCTTGGGCTTTTATAATTTTTGGAATTGTCAGAAAATATACCTTCTCTGCATCTGCTAACGTGTCTCCAAAAACATTGGAAACTGTATCCAATGTATTTAAAGTTTAGGACATTTGTGCCAACACACAGAGAACTGTATAGATTTTCACCTTTGATAGAAAAAAATTCAGTTGAAGGTTTCAGGTAGTAGGACTGTAGTAGACTGTATTTTCAATAAAATTTAAAGTAGACATAGTTCTTTACCCGGTCAGAAATAACAAAGATCCTTGACAAATGATTTTTGGAATAAAAATACCAATAAGCATAAAATTGCTTTTATCATCAATATCTTTAAAACTAAATTCTGTAAGCTTATTTTGACGACAAGCAGCGGCTTATCAAAAAATGTTGGCGCCTTTTAGTATTAATCACACATCTACAGTGTAGGGTTTTAGGTAGGCTGCTTGATTCAAAAACTAGATGTCTAGATTTTTTTAACTTTCATATTTAGTTTTAGTATATAGTGTAATACCTTAACCATAAAGCATTAACTTATTTGGGGTCAAAAAGGCGACCAAAAAACCAAAAAAAGGAATTCAAGTAAGTAAACAAGGCGGCTTAGGAGCCACCTCCAGCAAACAACCCATCTTTAAAAGGTTTGTTTTAGACTCCTGGGGGATAATTCCACCCCCCACTGCGCACGGCTCTGTTAAAATAACCTACTTTTTTAAACATTTTACATATTTTTGTTGTCACTATCTGGTTATACATGTCTTAGTTAAGTAATCCATAGTATAAAAATATTAAGCTAATCAGATTGTCAGTCAAAATGAAAAAATAAAGTTACGATTATGATGTTGTATAAACCACACCTTACTGTTTAGATAATTTTTTCAATCAAATTCACAATAAGTAATTTCAAAATGTGCTTTTCGTAGTTTTAAAATTTTAGATTAAATTGTTAGTCTTTAAGAGTGTGAATCCTTGGGGGAATTTAAGAAGAAACGTTCATATAGTCCTATGTTTTAAATGACTTAAACTTTTAAGATAGAGGGTGGAAAAGTTAAAAATATACTTTTTACCATTCCGTATCTTAAAAGTAATTTAATATTTTTAAAGGGTAAGGTGGGTTTAAGAAGTTTAAAAAAGGCATTTTGACTATTTTTTTAAGATATAAAATCATTTAATTTAAACCAGGTATGGGCAACCTTTGACATGCTGCGGGCCAAATTTTAGTGTAAAAATGCGCTACCGGGCCGCTAAATAATTCATTGATGTTTAAAATTAAACATGAGTTTAGGTAATTAGTGAAATTAATTTATTTTTTTAATCAGGCTTTTCAAATGTTCTAGTTGCGGAGGTTGTCTATTTATGATTTAAACAATTGAGCATATCACAGATACATTTTTAAATATTATTTTGTAAAATTTTTATTTAAAAATTCCGAAAGCTCAGCCGTTGGTACCTCATCTCCCTTGACATCGCAAAAAATGCTTTTGCCGTGGACAGCATAACTCATTATTGATTTATTCAAAATTAAAAACCAAAAATATTTTGTTTTTATACAAGGTGATTCAAAAATCGATCACGAAACTTAAGGGGGTGATTCTACTTGAGAAAATAAGGGTAGAGCTTAATAAACTTTTTTTTTAAATGTCATTCGTTTTCGAGTTACAAGCCGTCAAAGTTCAATTTTTATTTTGTTTTTTCGCCATATTGCATTTATTTTTTAACCACTCTAGTTGATATTTGGTACACAAATCAAGCTTTGCAGATTCTAAAATTTGAAAATAAAATTACTTTTTTCAATACCGCCAGAGCACACTTTACATAAAACGTAAAATGTATTTACATCATATCTTTTTATTTTGACAGATATCGCAAAGCTTGTGGCGCCATTTTTAGACAATCAAAAATTTAAAAATAAGGTACTCTTTATTACAGTCGATAAACCTCACCATTTAGGCATCAATAGACATCAAAGTTTTCATCAATTTCAATCAAATTACCTACATACATACAGGGTGTCCAGTAACTCAACCGACAAACTTAACCAAACGATTCTACAACATAAAATAAGAAAAAAACTTCATATAAACATATGTCTTAAACGTCTTAGTTTTTGAACTACGGGGTGTTAAAAATTAAAAAAAAGTTTTTTGTTATAGAATCGTTTAGTTAAGTTTGTCGGTTGAGTTACTGGACACCCTGTATGTATGTAGGTAATTTGATTGAAATTGATGAAAACTTTGATGTCTATTGGTGCCTAAACGGTGAGGTTTATCGACTTTAATAAAGAGTACCCTATTTTTTAAGTTTTTAATTGTCTATATAATGGCTTCCCCAGCTTTGCGATATCTGTCAAAATAAAAAAGTTATGATGTAGATTAATTTTAGGTTTTAGGTAAAGTGCCCTCTGGCGGTACTTAAAAAACTACTTTTGTCTTAAAATTTTAGTATCTGCAAAGCTCAATTTGTGTGCCAAATATCAACTGGATTGGTTAAAAGATAAATAAATATGCCGAAAAGACCAAACTAAAAATTGAACTTTGACGGCTTGTAACTCAAAAACGAATAGCATTTTGAAAAAAATTATATGAACCTCTACCCTTATTTTGTCTAGTAGAATCACCCCCTTAAGTTTTGTGATCGATTTTTGAATCACCCTGTATAGATAAATGTTATTAAACAAAGGAAAAAACATAATAGTAAAATTTAAATTTTTGACTGACTTAACAAAAAAATCATTTTTAGTCAAATTTTCGCCATGTATATTGGCTCAAAAAATGGGTTGTGATAATATTAATAAAAAATCCTTGCTCAAATAACTTGATAATGGGATTTCAAAAGTGTGTGCAAAATTTGAACAAAATCGCTTCATAACTTTTTGAGAAATCGTGTTTACTGACGTCAAAAATAATTGAGCGCTGCACTGACTTGACGTATGGGCGGAACTTCTGAAGGGTCTATCTCTTAGAATGTTACACGGATCGATTTAAAATTTTAGGAGAAAATTTTAAAGATATTTTACTATTTAGTAAGACAAAAAACATATATTTTTTAAAAATTTCCAGCCCACCTAACCCCTTAAACATTTCTTTTTAAAATAACCTAAGGATTTACACTCTAAAAGATTACATTCTAATTTTAAAACACCCTGTGGCTTACACCTGACCAAACAAAAAATCATGTTTTAATTTCTGATCTCTCAAAAACGGCTGCTTAAATCAACTTTTACCAGGTATAACCTTTTTATATTAAATAGGTTAAAGAACAATAATTTTTATTTATAGGATATATACAGTGTGATTTTAAAAAAAAGTAATTTCGTTTTTAATTTATGTATAAAGAAAATTATAATAGTATAAATAAAATTTTAAATTATCTAAACAAAATTGTTCTTGGTACAAAAATTGAGTAGCATCGATCAGACAAATAATAATACCATTAATATCCTTTTCCTACGACCACTTGTGAAAATAACAAATAGCACATTGGTTTCATGCATAGAAAATGCGATATATCACACTAGTGCTGCAAAGTACTTTACAGCAATAGTGTTGCAAAGTACTTTACAACACTCGTGTGATATATATTATGATGTCATTCTAAAAACTGTTATTGGTTTTGCAAGTGACATATTTATTGTAGTGACACTAAAAATACTTTTCACTGTCATCAGTAATAATAAAATTTCCGAAAAAATAAAAATATAAACAAAAATAGACATAACCACAAAAAACAACTTTCACTGACTGCTCTCTCAGTTGGCACAGTGTTGTCAGGTAAGTAGATCAAATTAAAAATATCCTACCTTCGAGCACGCACTTCATAGAGGCAGCCATGCCGCTTGACCGTTCGACCTAAAGCGCCAGAGAAAAACTCCTATAGATCAAATTCCTTTCTCTCTGTCTTCGTGTACCCAAGCAACTAGTTAAATCTTTTTTTTAATCTATTAGTTAAACCTGAAGCTAATACACACTTTATGAGTCCACTTTCTTTTATCCATTCATAAATAGAATCAGACCCTTCCGACGTTGTCAAATGCTTTCCATATTTTTACATGGTATAACGGACGTTTAGTAGTCGTTTTATTCTTACTTTTAGGACTTTAGGTTATGCATTTACAATTTTCATATTTTTTATATTTCTTCTTAAAAATATGAGAAAAACATATAATTTTTACTTAATTTTACATGTGATGTTCAGTTTCATTAACTCGTTTTACCAATTTTACCCCACCCAGCACCCCTTTTCACTCCCCGGTCCCGTAAGTTTGTTTACTGATATTTTTTAAAAAACGGAATATTTTGGATATGCGCCACTTACGTTTTATTAAGAAGAGTGTCTAAAATATGTAAGTATCAATAATTTTTAAACAACCCTTAAATAGCAGAAAACCGTATTAAACTATTACCATTATTACCTAACCAAACCATACAATTTTTATTAAGTGAGGGCCTTTTTAAATTCCAAAATGATAAAAGTAATATAATAATGCTTCTAGGTAGGTGATTTTCGATGTAAAAATATTGTTTTCCTACGACCACTTGTGAAAATAGCAAATAGCACACTGATTTCATGCATAGAAAATGCGTTATATCACACTAGTGTTGCAAAGTACTTTACAGCACTAGTGTTGCAAAGTACTTTACAACACTGGTGTGATACATATTATGATGTCATTCTAAAAACTGCTATTGGTTTTGCAAGTGACATATTTATTGTAGTGACAGTAAAAAAACTTTTATTTACCTTAAACGGTAGAACCCAAATTAGCGAAAATCATCTTATTTTATATTTATTAAAATTTACGAAAAAATAAAAACATAAACAAAAATAGACATAACTACAAAAAATAACTTTCACTGACTGGCACAGTGTTGTCAGGTAATTAGATCAAATTTAAAATCTCCCTTCTACCTTTGAGCACGTACTTTATAGAGGCAGCCTTGCCGCTTGACCGTTCGACCTAAAGCGCCAGAGAAAAAAGCCTATAGATCAAATTCCTTCCTCTCTTTCTTCGTGTACTCAAACAACTAGTTAAATCTTTTTTAATCCCTAATTAAACCTAAGGCTAATACACACTTTATGAATCCACTTTCTTTTATCCATTCATAAATAGAATCAGACCCTTCCGACGTTGCCAAATGCTTTCCATATTTTGCATGGTAACTGACGTTTGGTAGTCGTTTTTCCTTACTTTAAGGACTTTAGGTTATGCATTTACAATTTTCATATTTTTTATATTTTTTTCTTAAAAATATGAGGAAAAACTGTTATTTTTACTTAATTTTACATGTGATGTTCAGTTTCATTAACTCGTTTTACCAATTTTGGTAATTATGCCGAATAGGGTTTTCTGCCAATTATAAGATTTTTAAAAAATTTTGGCTTACATGTTATCTCTTATTTGTTCCTAATAATAGTGTAATGGCGCAGTTATAAATAATTTAGTATTTTTTGTAAAAAAATAAAAATTTAGATTTTTCGAAAGTTTGTCACTTTTAATTTGAACATTTGGCAACATCGGCAACTTTACGCATCCGAGTTCTATATGTAGAGGATTTTTTAAAATAAAATTCAACGTGACCAGAGACAACAATGAGACGAGCAACTAAATGTAAATAAATTATCCGAGAGAGAGATAGCTGCTGGGTCTTCCTTGTCTGTCTTCATGGAAGGCAAACGCAGATGGCGCGTGAGTCGACTCTATCATTTGCCCGCCAAATTCAAATTATATAGCTGTGCTATTTTTGCCCTTAATGTTAGGTACTTGTTTTTGTTTCCTATTAATATAAAATATTGGGGTTTAGTTCAATAATTACACACACCTTATTAAAAATGTCATTTATTTGGTTTTTATAAAGATTTTTTCTTACAGATAACCATGTCAAAATTACCTTAAATTATCTGTTGAAAAGCACAAATTTAATATATACACTGTGATCACTAATAAAAGTCAATATTCAAAGTCCAATT
Organism: Listronotus bonariensis; assembly: GCA_014170235.1. Taxonomy (NCBI): domain Eukaryota; kingdom Metazoa; phylum Arthropoda; class Insecta; order Coleoptera; family Curculionidae; genus Listronotus; species Listronotus bonariensis. The sequence goes on along the minus strand of JACEGR010002265.1, from coordinate 127,158 downwards.
AAAGGTAAAAAACCACGAAACACACAATAAATCACAGAAAATGTAAACAAACTGTCCAAACAAATCGGCCATTGAAAAATATCAAACAAATATCGATTAACATTTCCGCGTGACTGCCTGCGGCAACGTTGTCAAGTTAAAAATATTCGATTCATGGTATATTTTCTTTCTCTTAATTAGATGTGAGCCAAAAAGGACATTAAAGTTTACATCCGAGGTTTACATGCAGAAATTGTAAGCAACTTGGCAACCAGGGCAAAGCGATGATTGCTCCATCTATGATAGCCTGCCATGATGAAAGACAAAGACATATTTATTGGAACTTGCGTTAAACCAGAAAGAGATAAATACAATGGACAAATTGTTAGGACCAGTTACTCGTCTCATTCTTGTCTCTGACGTGACCGAAGTCACGGTCAGGTTAGTTCTTGTTAGTCAAGTCTCTTTATTTTTTAAATTGGCTTTTTAAGGAATTAAAAAAATTTATATCCCTTTGACATATTTTTGATGTTGCCAAATGTTCTTCATATTTGACTTTCAGTAAATGACGTTTCTTTAACCTTGTTTGCTAGTTTGAGGTTATAAAACATACATTTTAATTTTCTGTTACATTTCTCCATTTTTAACAAAAATATTCATAAAAAAAAGATTTTTACTTAATTTCGGATGTGATTTTGACGAATATTAACTCATTTTACTTATTTTACCCTGCCCAGAATCCCTATTCACATCCCGGTCCTGGAAGTTTCTTTAGTTATAATTAATTAAAAACGGGATATTTTGGATCAGCGCCACTTGTATTGTATTTAGAAGAGGGTCTAAAATCAGTAAGTATCACTTTTTTCAAAAAATCTTAAAAACGGCAGAAAACCCTATTCGGCACTGTTACCCCAATTTTACCCCACCCAGCACCCCTTTTCACTCCCCGGTCCCGTAAGTTTATTTACTGATATTTTTTAAAAAACGGAATATTTTGGATATGCACCACTTACGTTTTATTTAGAAGAGTGTCTAAAATATGTAAGAATCGATAATTTTTAAAAACCTTTATAATAGCAGAAAACCGTATTAAACTATTAGTGTTATTACCTAACAAAACCATACAATTTTTATTAAGTGAGGGCCTTTTTAAATTCCAAAATGATAAAAGTTATATAATGCTTCTAGGTAGGTGATTTTCGATGTAAAAATATTGTCAAAACAGTATAATATAGCAGTGAGGAAAAGTATATATCACACTAGTGTTGCAAAGTAAATATCACCCTAGTGTTGCAAAGTTCTCAATTGTTTTTTATTTTTTCTGAACAGACAAACTTTAATTTATTTATTTTTTGGTGAATAATTTGTGGTCGTAGGAAAAATAGTGTACAGTACTCGTGTGAAAATGACTTTCTTACACTCGTGGGTTTGTCGCACTCGGCTAACGCCTCGTGCTACAATATTCCCACTCGTGTGAAATTAGTCATTTTCCACACTTGTAATGTAATATACTATAAAACAGTATAATATAGCAGTGAGGAAAAGTACATATCACACTAGTGTTACAAAGTAAAAATCACCCTAGTGTTGCAAAGTTCTCAATTGTTTTTTATTTTCTCTGTAAAGACAAACGTTAATTTTTATTTTTTTTTGTGAATAATTTGTGGTCGTAGAAAAATAGTGTACAGTACTCGTGTGAAAATGACTTTCTTACACTCATGGGTTTGTCGCACTCGGCTAACGCCTCGTGCTACAATATTCCCACTCGTGTGATATTAGTCATTTTCCACACTTGTAATGTAATATACTATATAAATTAGTTACAAGAAAGCTCTTGGCTTTAAAATAATGACTCTCATTAATTCGTATTCTCTTTTACAAATTTTGTGTAAATGGCGTGTTTTAATTGTTTTTTTATTTTACTTTCTTTCAATGACAATTTTTTATGGCCTAAAAATATTGATGTCCGTTTTATAATAAAAAAAACTATTTTTTATATTATATTTTAAAATACAATGCAACGATTAACAAAAATACATATTACTTTCTTATTAGTAATACTGAAAAAAAATAACAATAAGTAACAGTAAAAACTTTTTATTTAAATTTGTAAACGACAGTCGAGATTAAATAAAATGTATATTTTATTGTATAAAACTTAAGAGATACTTATTTACTTTTAAAACGCCCTATATTCTAATTTACAATTCTCCCTCTCAGGTGTTTGATTAGGGACCCGTTCTTCCTATTAAAAACAGTTCGTTTGGTCCGCCTTAGTTCAAAAGGGCGACGGGTGGCGGAGGAAAGAAATCTTTGCATTTTACCTAAGCTCCTTTGCACTATTTCCTGTTCTTTGAAATTGACGCGATCTGCTCCCGTTAACGATAACTTTTAGGTAAAATCACAGGCGGAGAAATTTATTTTTGTATACATAGTGTGTCCTGCTTTTAATACACTTAATATCTCAGTTATTATAGTAATGTGATTTTTTGAAATGTTGGTAGTAATTGCATGTTAAAAAGTTGAAGTCTTTGGCATTATACAAATTTTTTAGTACTGGCGTTAGCATTGAAATCAGGATGATCCCCCCTTCAACGATATATGATATAATTAATAAAAAAGTACGAATGCAATCTTTAAGTTTACCTTTGTGGCTAAGAACTTAATTTGGTATACAAAATCCTTAAGTAAGCATAAAGTAACCGGTCGTTGTTTAATTTTCTTACGGAAGGAGCCCCCGGAGACATTGAACTTTTACCGGTAAAACATGTCTGAATTCAACACTGATTAGTGTGCGGTATTAGGAGGGCTATATAAGGTTTTTTGAGAAAACAATATTAAAAATTACATTGGCTCTTAAAATTTTAAAATTATGAATTTGCACATTTTTGAAAATGCTGATTGTGAATCTAATGGAAACATTTATTTAAAATAGGCCCTCATATACTTTTAAAAATCCCCAATATTTTTTCAACACTGCACGCCAATGGTGAGTAAAAATGTTCCCCATACAAACAATACTAAAATTACAGGATAATCGCGGTACCTAATAATAACTGATATGTTTGGAGATTATTCATTAAAGGCGGAAGACACTGTAAACCCTGTAAACAGTGACCGCCAAAAATATTGAACCACATGGAAAACTTCTTTATTTTTGATTTCGCAAGAAAATTAAATCTCTGCATATACCACTATATAACTACTAAATTAACTGTCATAAACATTCCCTATTGCCCTTAAATTTTGAAAAAACGTCAAAACTTTGTTATTATTAAAGCATTTAAGTACATTTAGATTACTTCAAAAACAAACGTAAAGTTTTCTTTTTTGGTTCAATAAGGTTAAAATGTAAAAGTTCATTTAGAATAATGTTTTACAACTTTTTCGTCCTATAGAAGAGGCATTCACTTGACAGATTTTTAAATTTATTTTTATATTTTCGTTTTGTCTAAATTAATCTTAAAATAATTTTTTTAACCTCTATGAACTAGTTTCGTATAACCATAATCCCAATAAAACTTTATTTTTAAACATTGCAATGAAAAACCAAAACGATGTGGAAGATTCATCTAAAGGGGCCTTTAAATTTTAGCCTTATTGAACGAAAAAAAAAGCAAAAATTTACTCTTACTTTTTCAGGTGATTTAAATGTACTTAAATGCTTTGAGAATAACAAAGATTTGGCGTTTTTGAAATTTAAGGGCAATAAGGAATATTTACGACAGTTAATTTAGTTCGATCTAATCTCTATATGGAGTAAGCTTTTTTCCCAATATTTTAATAGGAAGTTCTGCTTTAAAAATATAACATAACCTTTAATCCTAAACAAGCTTTTCAAATAATATGTTTTTCTAAGTGCAAGAACTAGACGATTTTTCTCCTATGTCATATCATCAGTGTTTTGTATGTTTCTGTATTTGCAAATTTTTTATCAAGAACATATTTTATTAAGAAATCAAAAATAAAAAGTTTTTCATATATGGATCAGCATTTATGGCGGTCAATATATACAGTATCCGCTAAAAATTTTGGACACACAAAAAGTATTTCTAAAACAATTAAAAATTATTTTTTGGCAACTCCCTTATTTGGTATTTTAAATATCGATATTAACATTATACGCGCCACTTGGTAAAATAATGATATATTATCACAAGGCTATAAATTTAATCTATTTAACTATCTAATGCATAATTTTTTCTTGGGACATAGTTACATATATGTACAATAATTTAATAAAAACTATTTGCCAAGACAACCATGTAAAAACATTTGGATAGTTTAATCGATAAGAATTTGTAGGTCAAGCGGTATACGACGCGAAAAGATTTTTTTAAAATTAAATTAAAGCTAACAACAAAGAATTTTATTATAATAAAATTTACAATTTTAACAATCAGTATATGACAAAAATGTAGTCGCGTTAAACAGCACTACTGATTTAATAGATTAGTATAATGTCCGGCTTTATTTATGTCGGTTTTAGGTCGTGCCTTATTTTGGCCTTACTTTAACTTCGGGACTGTTTGTCTAACCGAGCGGCTGCCGATCACAAAATCGAAAAGTTTTTAAAAGTAAAAATACTTAAAACCTTGCTTTTTAAATGTATTTCTGAATTTGTGTTATAAAAAACCCCACAACACAAAACAATTAAGAAAAACTACTAAAATTTGTCTCCTATTTTTTAGGTTAATGGTACTGTCAACATGATTTGCAATAACTCTAAATTATGGGCACAAGCACTATTTAAATAGGGCCGGTATTAATAATTCCCGAGCTTAATAAGGCAACTTGCAATAATTCCCTAATAATTTATCTTAATAGAATATATTTAAACATGGTGTTGTCTAACTGGTCTATTTATAATGAAAAATATTATAAAAATTAAATTAAATATTGTGACGTATAATTTTGGAATTACATATAGGGCCACTTTTACGTCACTAGGGCAAATGTACCATTTGGAACTATCTTCTTGGGACCAGGAGACCGGTGGACCATCAAAACTAACTTTGCATTTTTAAAAACCAACTTAACTTATTTAATTAACTAAATTTAGTACGGGCATACCCCGCTAGGAGTAGACCGTACGGGGCGTAACTAAAACTTTAACTTTATACTTGACTTCACTAACTTCTTCTTATCTGATAAAAATCCCTTTTAATTTCTTTCTCTCTTCTTTAAATATCAAATTTTCCAGTGTTTGTTTTGCATTTCTACGCTACCCAGTTTGTTTAATGTTTTTATTTTATTATTATAAAAGTCCTAGAAAATTGTTTAATTTATACTTTTAAGACCTTGACACCTCACGTATATTTTTATGTAGCAAATTTCCCAATGTTAAGTAAACTAATTAAAATGTATACTTAAAATTCCCAAAATTGTATATTTTTAAAATTCCCAAAATGTATACTTTTTATACTAGGTGTTCACAATATCTAAAAGTACGGTTAGTCGGTCTGATATAATGTGTGTGCCAGGATAGGTGAGCATTTTTCCCCAAATGCGGTCACTAAGCTTTAGAACTAAAGTAGTGTAAGTCATCTTTTTAATAAATTTGACTTAGTGGTTTTTTATAATATTTAAAACCATTTTTACTTCCATTCAGAGTGGTGTAAGTCGTAGTTTGACGGTAGGCCAATGAATCTCACTAAGTTAATTATGGATTACTGGGTAGCAGAGGCGATTCCAAGAAACAGTTTTTTTTTCGAGAAAAAAATGCAGGGTGTTTTCTAACTACAATATCAAACTTCAACGGGAGATTCTAATGTCGTTTTATAGAAAAAGTTTTAATGACCACAGTAGAGTAAATTAAGCATTTCACCTTGCAATTTTTGGTCCTGCATGGATGGAATTGAAATTTTAAGAAGGTGGGGAATAGCCCAAGGATCAAAATCTATACCGTATCAAAGGGCACCAAAACACTAAGGGAGGTTGCCACTCCTTCTTGGAGGTGAAAATATTTTATTACATTTTAACCACAAACCAGTGAGTTTAAGCAGACCATCAAAACAGTGATATTAAGCAAAAATGTTCTATACATTTTTTCGTAAAACTAACGACCAAAACATTAATGTTTTAAGGACTTTTTTGCGCATTACTCGAAAATTATGCATTTTATAAAAAAACTGGGTAAAACACAATTCTAAGTTTTAATGAAAAAACACTTTTTTATTTTTTTTTGTGACCCATACGAACCGAGATACGGCGTGTTATTAATTGTTATCTTTTTGGTCAAATGCAGAGTTTGACAGATTTAAAGCCAAACAAAGTGAAAATTCATACAATGTTGTTCAAACTACATAATAAGGCCTTTATTCTAAAAAAGTCTCTAGCATAAAAATTGAGTAAGTTATGATAAAGATAAGCCTGGTTAGTAATTTTTTCTACGAAAAAATCAATGAAAATAAGCCCCTAACTACCCGCACATTAAAATTGTCCTTTACCATTCCGCAGTTCTTTTAACACATGTATTGGTATTACTTACAGAAAGTTTGACCAATTTAAAACGTTTAATTTCCGAAAAATTAGAGCTTAAAGTAAGAAACAATTTTTCACAGTATCTTATTTTTCATCCTTATTTTTTAAAATTACTCCGAAAATACTGGGTATAAAAAAAAAATTGTAGCTTTTTTAATATATCTAAAATTTATCTGTAGGTACAGGGTGTTTGGTTATTACTTGAACGGGATCTACACGCTTTATTTTGATGAATACTGGGTTTTCCATTTAAAATAAGCAAAGTAATTTTGACTTTTAGGTAGCTTATTAACTTAAAATTAGTTTCTGGACACCTTGTATAATTTCTAGCGAAAAATGAAATGTAGGTGATAGCACAGTTTATTTTTAGTATACAAAGTCAAGCGTAAGTAAATATATATTAAAATTTTGTTTTTATAATAATTTTTTCCAAAAACATAAATATCTTAAAATCATTTTATTTTTGGTTGCTAATAAAACTTACCTTATTTTTATTCCAACAATCTAAAAATGAACTTATAATGATGTTTTTGAAGCACCCTGTATAATTCCTAATAATTTTAAATTATGCTCTCAATATACCCACATATGCCAGTAAAAAAAAATATTTTTAAAAAATAATACCGTTTTTGTACTAGACACCGAGGCATTTGTGGTGTGCCACCCTGTATATCTTATTGGTAACCGTGTAAGTACGGTATAGAAAATATAAAAATTATGATACTGTTACGGATATTAAAAATTAGTGTTTTTAGTTTATAGAATTGTATAGAGCTAGCACCTTTTAATTTAGTCTAATAATTTATTTAAATAATTTACCTTAGATTTTCCAAGTTCTTTCATCAGTTTCAAAGGTTTCCGAAAACGCCCGAATTATCAATTGAGAACTTATATGCCATCCTGTGCTATGGAATTTTCGCCATATTTCTCCAAAATTCTAGATCATTCTTTACTCTTCCACCACACTATAAAAGGGCGACGGAAACCTCTGATTTGGATTGGTATAGATCCGACTTTTAAAGGTATAAAAACGAAGACACGTGTTTTTATACGAGGTATTTTGGAACATTTGGTGTCAGAAGCGGAACGAAGTCACCCAAAGAAAGTAAAGCGGAACGAAATTATCCGAGAAAGTCGAAGTAATTACGAAGATTTAATGCTAGTAGAGACCAGAGAGCAAACTGAAGCGATGGAGGAAATATGTGCACTAATTAAGCTATTGATAAAAAACAAGAAGACCTTAAAAACGAAATAAAGACCAGTTTAGAAGAAATGAAGTCCAGTTTAAAAGAAATAAAGCTTGAAATTCGAACCAGTCAATAAGACATAAAACAGGAATTAAAAGAGATGATGGTGAAGATCAGAGAAAATCTAAAAGTAGAATTTTATCACAGCCAAGATGAAATGATGTTGCTTGAATTAAAACTTACCAAAGAAGATGTTAAAGAATAATTAGAAGAACAAATGCAGTAGACTGTACAATTGGTTCAAAGTCAAGTGCAACAAGTCCAAGATCAAGTCCAACAAGTTCAAGGGCAAATGCAACAGAAAGTACAAGAATTACAGCGGAAAAAATAAAAATATTGCCAGTACAGGTGAAGTCTTAGGTTGTGGTACTCCAGCAACTGTTATGAAACCACCAACTTTTGACGGAAAGGTACCGTGAGTTACGTACCTTAGGCAATTTGAAGCAGCTGCAAACGGCAACAACTGGAGCCCATCAGAAAGAGCACGAGCTCTTGTACTTGCTCTTCGAGAAGCCATGGAGGTGTTAAGAAACATTCCCGAAGAAAAGCTGTCCGATTATGAATCGATTGTCATGTTTCTGGAAATGAGGTACGGCGAAACCCATCTTCAAGAAGTCTACAAGGGGCAGCTCCAGGGACGAAGACAGAAATACAACGAAATTCTCCAGGAGTATGAAGCAGATATTGTACGTCTGATTAACCTGTCATATCCCGCCTACCCGGAAGGAATAAAAGAAGAACTAGCTGTGGGCAGTTTCATTGAAGGTCTACGTGATCCAGATATGAGTCAAGAATTAAGAATTGCCGGGCTTAAAAAAATTCTGAAGCTGTTGCTTAAGCACTTCAGTTTGAAACAGCAAAGCGGACATCCAGAACTTAGGCAAGACTTCGAAGAACAAATTATGTACCAGAAGATGGCAATCTAAATAATAATTTGACCAGAGTGATACAGGCGTTGCAAGAAATCGAACGTTATCAACAAACTGAAAACGACAACAGAATTACATTTAGAAAAAGAAATATCATTTGTTGTTGGAAGTGTGGTAAAGAGAGGCATATACAGAGAAATTGCTCCAGTTTTCAGGCTTCTTCTAGTAGTGCAGAAGACTCCCAGTTCAAGGGGCGGGAGCTAGCTAAGTGTTACCAAGAACCATCAACACCAACAATTAGGGTATCCCGGTTACAGAGGCTCCAGCTTGGTAGTACCTGGAAATGTATGCGGTCGAGAATGCGAGATGGTACTAGATACTGGTTCTACACCATCGTGAGGCCGAACATCATTGCCCACTGCAAAATATTCCGACCTGAGAAGAATTATATTTTGGAAACTGCCAATGGTGAAGTCATACCAGTTCAAGGCATGCACGAAGCTAGAATTACCCTAGGAATAACAACATTTACACACGTTGTGTTTGTTGCCGATATCATGGACGAAGTTATTCTTGGCCTTGACAATATGGAAAATTAGAAATTTGTACTAGATCTTCCACAACGGGTACTGAGAAGTAACAATGAAGAAATTGTGATGAGATTTCCAAAAAGTAATGTAACATCAATTCGAGAAGTGATACTTGCAGAAGATATCACATTACCGCCAAGTTAAGAGAGCATTATTCAAGCAAGGTTTCAAGATTCAAAAATGGGTGAAAACGTTTGGTTATGCAACACGAGAAGAACCAAAAAGGGAGTTCATCGAAACTACAGAGGTCAAGGGAGGGACCATGTAAAGTGGTGACACGGCATAATCAAAGAAGTACATCTAAAAATGGTAAGCCGCTATCAAGACCGTAAAGATACTTGATCGAGACGATCAAAATTTGGGAGGTGGCAATGTTACGGATATTAAAAATAAGTGTTTTTAGTTTATAGAATTGTATAAAGCTAGGACCTCCTTTAATTTAGTCTAATAATTTATTTAAATAATTTACCTTAGATTTTCCAAATTCTTTCATCAGTTTCAAAGGTTTCCGAAAACGCCCGAATTATCCATTGAGAACTTATATGCCATCCTGTACTATGGAATTTTCGCGATATTTCTCCAAAATTCTAGATCATTCTTTACTCTTTCACCACACTATAAAAGGGCGACGGAAACCTCTGATTTGGATTAGTATAGATTCGACTTTTGTACTGTAAACTTCGAGACATTGACAAGTGAAGATTTTGTCGTTGTTGTAACCATAGTTACGTTCCATTGTTAATAAAGGTATAAAAACGAAGACACGTCAGTTTATAATTAGAAAACCCATTTTTTAAAATGTTTCCTCTATTGGCCGATTTTTTTATTTATTTATTTTTTATTTTTAAACACCTTTTTTAAATAACTTTTTTAGATATCATGCCAACTAAAGTCACTTTTTAATTTACTTTTTATTAATTATACCCTTAACCGACGTCCATGAGCCGGATGTCATAAATGATTTTTAGGTAACTGGATGAGCAAAGGTTACTGCCAAAGAAACATTTTAAATAATTTCAATTTTTTTTTCCATATGTGTCCAACTCTTTGATTCTATATCTTAGTATATTAGAAACTAATCATAGGATCACGTTGAGCCGATGATATCTTTTGATCAGAAAGTCGAGAACTACAAATTGACTGGGACCCAAAATCCATAAGGTTAGTGCGGACTCTAATAACTAAAAGTGAAAGATTAATGAATTGTAGATATTGTTTGGAAGAAACTGAGCTATAAAAAGTAGTTTAAAATTAATTTTATAGATAAACAGTGCTGCACAAAACATAAATATTAAAAATATTTCTTCTAGGAGTATCTATCTATCTATCTATTAAAGTTATAGATTTTTTTTGAATAAATTTCATTTAATGTTATTTATTATTGGTGATGCGTACATATTATATGCACCAGCTAATATAATGAAAAACTAGTGTTTGTAGTTTTGTCTTGTTGTGTTTCTTGGAGGGTAGTTCTGCTAATAACGGTTTCGCATTTATTTAGTTATTTAGACTCGGATTTACCATGGTCAAGAGATTATTATTTGTATAACGAATTTTTTTCCAAAAATAAAATTTTTGGTCCATTTTTCCTCTTGTAAACCCTATCCGTGGACAGTCTGTAGATTTTAATCCTTGGGCTACATCCCACCTTTAGTTTAAATTTTAAGTAAATCCATGCAGTACCAAGAATTTGTGAGGTTTTTTGAGCTTCATTTCCTGTACTACCAATACATTTTCATATTTTAAATACATCTTGGGATACACGACATAGTAAAATTAAAAGGGAAAACTCATTTCCGCGTCGATCAGTCATTTACTTATTACTATTTATCCTTTTTATATTATCCATTTTCCAATAGATCGCGGTCATTTTAAATTTCCTGCGACAGCAGTGCACAAAAATTTTATTTTCCCTTTTTTAACGTAAAACAAATGCTTTCAATAAACTAGCTATTTGGTCGTCTCATTGGCTAATGATTTTTTGCAGTCTGACGCTCGGAGTCACCGCCCCGCCACTTTCATCCAACAAAAAAGGTAAAATCACCCATATATATTGTTTGCAAAATATAATTTGCAAAAAGGCAAGCACGGTCCTCGATGGCCGTTTGAAAGCGACGACGAGAGCATTCAGTCAGTCAAAATTTTATTTTTAATTTATGGGATTTAAACGACTGTCTGTCTCTGAAATCAATAAATACCCATATAAATATTTCAACAAGCATTTTTTTGTTTCATTTTTAAATCGTAGACATGATCTAAAACGTTGTAGCGGATTTGAAAATTTAAAAGGTCTAAATACTAAAAATGTTTTATTCCCATTGATTACATAAATTTAAAATACATGCTGCATTTTTAGTAAGGGGTTTTTGACCCTCACGAATCGATGCCCTCCATATCTCGAGATTTTAATAATAATTAAAACTATGACACACCTTGTACATCAAAAGTCAAACTAGTTTACGGAAATAAAACAGTGTGGACGTAAATAGTCCTCCCTGCTAACTTTTAAACACCTAATATTTTCTCTATTAAATTTGGGTATAACTAATGGGAGGACAAAAACTGCTTTTTGACGTTAAAATGATAGTTGCAACAATCAAGATGGCGGATGGGCGCCATTTTATGTAAAAAAATGAAAAGGAGGTTCTTGTGGCACATCATTTTAAAGTTTCTGACGAGTACCCAATAACCTTAAAATTTTTGCCAAAACCTTCATCTACTACAAAATGTCGATACTTTAAAAGTGGTCAAATACCTGATTTGGGTGGCCATATCCGAAAGTAATAAAGTTAGATTTACTTGAGTGATATTTTATTAAAACTTTTTAAAGATTTTTTAATGAATATAGTATACAGGGTGGTTCTATAAAAATATTTACTTTTTTCTACCCTGTATAACTATCAATAGAATCACCATTAACAAGACGCTGAAAAGAGTTTTAGGAAAACTCCTACCACATTAAGTCCGTCTAACTTTTTACTTTGGGAAATATAGCGACACAAATTAGGTATTTGAGTAATTTTTAGTAGGTAAAGGTATTGACTTTATATTCTAGGGTTATAAAGTACTCGTCAGAAACTTTAAAATGATGTGCCACGGGACCCCCTGTCTATTGAATTTTTTTCCTAAGATGGCGCCCATCAGCCATCCTAATTGTTGCAACTATTATTTTTACGTCAAAATAGTTATTTTTGTACCAAGGGCGTAAAATAGCACTTTTACGACCGCAGCTGAAAGTTGTTGCCCGAGCTCCGCGAGGGGCTGAAAATTTATTCCAGCTTTTAATGTTCTAATTGTAATTAGTATACTTTTAACATATGTATAATTAAATAAATTGTTGTTTTTTAAAAACAGAAATGTTAAAAAAGATGGGGCTTTAAAATCCAACACACTGGAAAAAAATTGATGTTAAATTATTCCACGGGGGTTCGAAAATTTGAGTCAAAATTCAATATTTAGCTCTTCCCTGTATAATACCCAATCCTTTAAAACTTTTTGCTATTCCCATATTAAATAATAATATTGAAAGAAGAAGGTACAACTTTACCAAAAGTTAATTGATATCGGTCTAAAAACCAAAGAGTTAAGTTTAAATTTGAACAATGTTAAGTTTGTCCGCTTTTTTGACCAGGAGTGTATTATACACTTAACACATTATTGCACATATTTTAAATATTAAGTTGTTATAAAATTAATAATTTTGGCATTTTTGTCCATATATCGAAGCGTTATGCAGTGTGTTAGCTTGGTTACATTCCCAAATTATTTATTTAATCTCTACCCGTTGATATTCTATATGCGTTAGCCGTCTCTTTTCACGCATTGCCACTGAACATATGAACTAAGCTAAAGCTATACAGGGTGTCCGGGAAAATGTGGGAACTTCCCGGACACCCTGTATAATACTACAGCAAAATATCACATGTATGTGTGTACGTAAGTAGTTGGGTTAAAAAACAATATGATCATTTAAGTTTGTTTTGTGCACATTTTGTTTAACGAAATGATAAACATTAGTTGTTTTATCCACTTTAAAAAGTTTTAAGTTATTTAGATTTATAAAATAGTAAAAGCTATTATTTATTTTAATCTAGCTAATTATGAAAACAATAAGTTTAGCGGTATAGTAGAAAAATACAGGCTGTTACAAACTCAATGGTCACCGTTAGGATCTCGGGAACGGTAAGAGATACAGAATTGGTTAAATTGGGGCAAAGTTGAGCATTTTTATGCTTAACATAACACGTTTTAAAATTTTTAAAATTTGCAGCTTTCCGAAATTATCTGGAATACATGAAATTTTGCGGAAACAGTTTTTATTTTTTCCAGTTTATTTAAAAAGATGTTTTCAACAAATATCACATTATCGTTGACACTTTTTCGGTTCTATTAAATTAAGTCATCAAATTTAAGATACGACGTTTCGTTTTAGAACCACCATCATTAATTTTGTTTCCTTAATTGGGCGAAATAGTTGGGTTTAACCTTAATCAACTCGTATTTTTAATTCTAAATAAAACGACATATTACACTTTACGTTTATGCGACGTTTCGAACCAAAAAAACATCATTTACCATTTCGCCATTAAAAATTACGATTTTATTCCAAACGTTCGGGAAGATTTCCGTTCGCAAGTAAATATGCACCCCTTTTTTGTCTCACAGGCTACGATAAAGTTGACAGGGACCTTTGATGAAATTAAATGCTTTATTTAAAAACCTATAAATAAATGAATGTATGTAGCCTATTGGTTAAATTATAAAAAAAAATATTTAAATAAAAATAATAAAAACCTATCTAAAAACTACCATAAATCTTATTGGCGAAAGAGCGAATGATGGTTTTTCGATTCAAAACGTAGCATAAACGTAAAGTGTGATATGAATTAAAATATAATTTTAATAAGTTAAAACCAAATATACCTATTAAAAAAAAACAGAGTAGACGATGGAGCCTTAAAGACGGATCTTAGATTTAACGGCATAATTTAAGAGAACTGAAAAGTGGCCATAACAATGTGACCTTTCTTTTAAAATATCTTTTCAAATAAACTAAGAAAAACAACAAAAACTGTTTCGCCAAAATTTCGTTTTTTTTTCGGATAATTTCGAAATACCTATATTTTTTAAATTTTTTAAAACAAAATATTGTTAAGCATACAAATGTCAAATTGTCCCAATTTAACCAACCCTGTATCTCTAACCATTCTCGAGATCCTAATGGTGGCCTTCAAATTTCTAACAGACTGTATATTACTGTTTTATTTGCTTAAGATATTGTTAATTTTTATAAGTTAGTTATTAGTATTATTGAAAGCCTAACATTGCCTTAAGCTTTGTGCAGACCGGATGATATTCGATAGTCTTTTTGGTGCGTACAAGCCAGAAGTCAATCTAGAAAGAATGGGCCTTCTTCGGTCCCAGTCCCATTCTTTCTAGATAGACATTTGGTGTGTACCCAACAAAAATGACCATCGAATAAATTAATCCGCCTAATCAATATAGTACATATTATCTTCAATCCAGATGATATTCGATGACCACAGGTCGAATTTGATGTTGTTGACCGATGCGACAAAAAATTAAGTTTTATTTGGCAGGCGATATTAGTTGGTGTGTGTATTTGTGTATACCTAACTTAACACCCAACAAACAATTATATCGTTTAATAGACATATTAAGGCGAATCAAAGTAACAACCTGATTTGAAAACATCAAAACAAAACTTCATTATTATTATCCTCTGTAGAAATAGTTAAATTAGTGTGAAATACATCGTAATACATCCCCTTTAACAAATTGCTTAGAACCAATTCAGTATACTTAGGCCGAGTTTATAAATCAGAAATACATTTTAGTATTAGTATTAACCTAAAATAAATTTAGCAATTTTCCTGACATTATTTATCTACATTTAAAAAATAAGTAATGCCCCTTAATTGTTGTTTACAAAGTGAAATAATTTTTTTAATTCAATTTTAATTTTTCTAAAATTATGGCATGTAACCTTGATTACTCGAAAATAATTGAAGATAGGCATAGGACAATGTACATGAAATGTGTCTAGAATTGTCCGTTACATCCAAAAATGTCAACATTGCAGGTGGTACAATTTAAAAAAATTAAATCGATACCGGCTCTGCTGTTTTTGAAACACCCTGTATAAATTCTTTTCTGTCAAAAAATTTTAAACCTTAAAACTTAATCCACTCCCATGGGGGCAACTGCCACAGGAGCCCAAAAGACCTCTTAAAAATGAGTTGTTTGGTGGAGGTGTATAAAAAGTACATATGAAAAAAGGTTAAGGATTTTTTTGAGATGGAAACCATTTTTTGTCTTTATGCTCTTTAAAATTTTATTACTCCTATATATAAAAAGCGGTTAAAGGAATTAGGTTTTTTACATGAAGCCTTTTTTTTGGTCTTTCAATTTTTTTCCTTGCTTTTCAAAATTTTCAACTTTTTGCACCCTCCTTATAGTGATACTGCCATGAAGCCTTTTTCTTTGGTTATCGCCTTACGGCCCTGTGCAGTGTTCAAATTATATTATTTTTAAGTGCTTACAAAGATAATCGTCAACTTTTTATGTAACGCTATCCCACATCATACAGGGTGTTTAAGAATATGTGGGCAATCTCTCGGATTCATCTAGAATACATGAAAATAATGTGACAAGTTCCCATAAATTTTTTCCTAAAGCCCCTCTTTACAGAGATATGTACCCTTAAAGGACGCCGCTGAAAATCGGGTTTTCTTAAATAACTTTTATTGTACTTGGTATAATAAAATATTTTTTTAATATGATAAATGCAAGTTGGAACTTCTTAAAATTTGTAAAACATTTGTTTTCATTAGTTCGCCAGGGGCGGACGGACTCTTACTCATCAGTGTTAATGATTTTTACACCCTGTATAATAAAGAAACAAAAATGGTTTTTTAGGTAGCTTAAACTCTTAGCTAAAAAAGGTACCTACTCATGTTTGATGTCGATAAATTGAAGCGTTTTCGACAAAAACAAGTTTTTGTTTAGTGGGGACATCTAAAAACATTAGGTTATTTTGTTGCAAATGGTACTAGTTTTTTATTTTTATTTTTACCACACTAAAATATAATGTTGCACAATTTTAAAGGTCCATACAGTGGCGGCGTCAAGTTTTTTCAAGTTGGGCAATACCCGGCACAAACATTTGGAGGGTAGGCAGCAAAATGTGCAAGTGTAATATTGAAATTGAATAAATACCGGATGTTTTAAAATACAGTACAAATATTTTGGGAGGTCATTTTTAAGGCCATATAAACTAAAAACAAAAACCACCTCCCAGTTACAGCCATTGTAAGTTGGGTACAAAATAGTTTATTTTAAACTGTGGCTACATTGTCACATCATTATTGTTTATATAAAAAGGTAAAAACCCAATTTTATACTGAATTTTTTTATTAAAGTGTCTTTCAGTAAAAGGATTATTAAGGGAAGTAAAGCCTGTTGATTACTAAAATTTAATATGTACGATCAATTTTTTAAAAGTTTAGCTACACCAGCATAATGGCCACAGAAAAATTCATATTCTGTCTTCTTGCAGAGGCTTTGACGTTTGTAAAGTTAGCATTGTAAAGTACAGTCTGAAGGTCGATATCTTGATTGGATATACGTTTTCATTTGTTTTTTCCTTTTATATAACCAGCACTTATTGAGCACTAATTAAGTATGCCTGAGATTACTTATGCCTTTTTGTTTTTAAAAGAAGCTTCAATTTTTTTATTTTTGCACTAAATTAGTATCAAATTAGTACTATATTATAAGCAACAATTTTTGAATTCTGCTTACTTTACAATGCGACCTTTGCAGGCGTTGTAAAAATTACTTATCCTACTTCCAACTCTGGTAATATATACTGTTTTGTTTAATAAAAGACAAATATTTCATAATTTAAATTTTAAATACACAAAAAAATCGGAATTCTTTAAAGATTTGGATGGGATAATTTATTTTGTATTTAGATTTTACACTAAAATCTGTTTCTGATGACATAGCACAATATACTGTTAATTTTAATATTGCGACTATAGATCTTGAAAATAAATTAAATAAATTGTTTATATAAATAAAACTTTTTTCTTTTTTTTTTAACAGCGCTTTTTGCGTTTTTTTGCTTCTTGCTCAATAAGCAGGTTTGGCAAATGATTGGGCGAGAACACTTTAGGTTGGGCACTCGCTCAACCGCGCCCACCCTGGCGCCGCCACTGGTCCCATAATTTTCAGTAAAGCTAGATAATACATATAATAGGAGTGAGCCTATGTCAAACCGACAAATTATTAAATTATGAAATTATTAAATAAAACCCTATTTAACTTTTTTTTTTGATATCATACAGATGTACCTTTTTTGGCTAATGGTTTAGGCTGTTTAAAAATGCTATTTTAATTTCTTTATTATACAGGGTGTAAAAATATTTAGGACTATTGTGTAAGGGTTAGTCCGCCCCTGGCGACGTAACGAATGTAAATGTTTTACAGGTACATAATTTTACAGACTCCTAACTAGAATTTATCATATTAAAAAATTATTTTATTACTATAAAAGATATTAAAAAAACGATTTCCAGTGACGTCCTTTAAGGGCATATATCTCTGTAAAGATGCGCTTTAGGATGAAAATTATAGGACCTTGTCACAATATTTTTATGTGTGATATATGAATCCGAGAGATTGCCCACATATTTTTGGACACCCTATATAATGGTCAAGTTGCGTGGGATGGTGAAGCCCTTATGGTTGTTTAAAAAATATATATACAAACATTTTACTGGCAAATAAAACCCCAAAATTTCTTTTTTTTTAAAGAGCCAACTTTCATGCGTTGATTGACAAAGTTTAAATTACAATCAAATCAGAGTTCATCAACATTTCGGCGGCCATATACGGGGGTGAGGGCAACTTGAGGCTTCATCGAGGGATGATGCGTCGTCGTGCGGCCAAGTGCGAGTGTCATCGATCAATAACAAACAACGACTCCGTTCCTAATGTACGCCATCTACCAGGTCGTAGATTTTTTTATTTTGTTTGAAATAAAATATGTTTGCCAATAACCAGTATATTTAACTGTTTAAGAAAACTGACTGTATAAATGTGTAAAATTAAACAACTTTGTTCTTCGGTTGTTAAACAGTCAATTTTAATATAATAAAGTAAGGATGTATTTTATGAATTATTTGTTTTTTGAAGATAACGTTTAAACAAAATATTATTTAGCTTTTCTCCAGAATAAAATAAAAAAATTATTAAACATTTCAAGAAAATTAAAACTTTTGTATACTATAAAGAACTATTCTGTCCTTGCACAATATAATAAAAGTTAGAATTTCTTTAAAAGATATAATTAATAATTAACTTTTTATTAAATGTTTTATTATTTTATTTCTTTTAAAGTTAGTTCTTCATAGTATATAAAAGTTTTAATTCTCACAAAATGTTTAATAAACTTTTTATTTTATTCTGGAGAGAAGCCAAATAATATTTTGTTTAAAGTAAGGATGAACGAGGTTTTTCCTAAAAACCTAATTTTAACATTTTTTTGGGTGATCAACTTATTTTACTTTACCCTGCATTTACATATTAACAGGCTAAGGGAAAGTATACAGGGTGTTCGAAAAATGCGTTAGGAAATTTTAAGGGATCATTCTGCATTGAAAAATAATGTTCGAAAGTCCTTTGACAAAATGTCGAAATCTCCTTGGTTACCAAGTTACAGGGGTTAAAACTTTAATTTTTATTTTTGTTTTTTCGCCATATTGCATTTATTTTTTAACCACTCTAGTTGATATTTGGTACACAAATCAAGCTTTGCAGATTCAAAAATTTGAAAATAAAATTACTTTTTTCAATACCGCAGGGCACCTTACCTACAACTTAAAATTTGTTTACATCATAACTTTTTTATTTTGACAGATGTCGCAAAGCTGGGGACGCCATTTTATAGACAATCAAAAACTTAAAAAATAAAGCACTCTTTATATAAGTCGATAAACCTTACCTAAACGACATCAAAGTTTTCATCAATCTCAATCAAATTACCTACATACATACATACATACATAGGGTATCCAGTAACTCAACCGATAAACTTTACGGGGCGATTCTACAACGGAAAATAAGAAAAGATATAGTTTTCAAGGTGAAGCTGAAGACATTTTTTTAAATTTGTCAATATTTCTAATTTTAATAAAAACAAATAGGCTGATATTTTTCTTAGAAATTGCATTTTTCATTTTAAAGTGCTACCAAAAAGTGAAAAATTAAATTCTCCTAATGTTATATTTTAATGTGCCACAGTTTATTCAATAAATATTGACTGTTGACTACCTTTTTAAGCATGAATTAACCATAACCCCACCCCCATAAGAAAACCGAAAAAAAACGCAATTTTGACGGTTTTTCTGAGCAATTTTCTAAAGATTAAAGGATAATTGAACCAAACTGACCACAGATGCGTGTTCAAAGGGAAAAATAAAACAAAACCCTTAAATCACATCTTTGAGTTGGATACTTTTTTACAGAGTGGTGTTGTTTTGATAATCTTTTCTTTGTTGTTTCCACTTTTTCAATTTTTTACTTTACGCTGTTGGTTAAATATTAACTATCATGTATTCTCTTTGTATTTTTAATATTTTCTTGCGATATTTTCTTATGACGATTAAAGTAGTAATTTAGATATGCGATATACTTTTTTGTTGTAATTTTTTACGCCTTGAACACGAACAGTAGTTTTGCGCCAGCACCAATTTGTTTTAAGTCAATTGCAGAAATTCGTCAAAATCGTGGATTTTTTTCGTGATTCCTTAGGATCCTTAAGACTAACACAAGTAGTAGATACACTTAAATTAAATATTTTAGGGGCGATGCCGAATAAATTCATTATTTTAAATGATTTCACCCGCAATATTCAATCCCTTAAATGATTTTCTTGCGGACAACTTCTTATTTATTTCACCATTAAGGGGGCCCGAAATTTTGGTTTGTACCAGGGCCCGCCACGGCTCTCGGCGGCCTGTGAAAAATAATTAAATTGTGAGATTTCAAATAATAATGACAATTCTGTTGTGTATAGTGTTGGCAAGTATTTTTTACCTAATTAAAGCCTTTTGGTACTTTATATAAAATAACTGAAATATTTGTTTACCAAAGATGAACTAGTAAACACTTTATAAAACAAAGCAAAAACCACTGTTTCCAGATTATATAAAAACTATGTAATATTGGCAACATTCTTCCTACGTTTTTAAAGGGGTAATAATAGGGAGTTTTAGCTGCATTAACGTCTGTACAAAAAAATGTAGTTAATTGTTTTTTTAATGGAAAAAGCGGGTTATCCAACATTTGTTCGTTTAATAAACCAAACACTCTTACTTGAAAATTTTAAAAACGCGAAATTCGTGGATACCAAATCTGTACCAGACCCTTGTCCTTCTTTATTTGAAACAGATAACTGCGAACCCGCGGTTTTCGATAATACACTATTTTATACATACACTGAGGACCCAAAATCCGTCTTCCGCTTTTAGAATCTGAATTGCTCCGTATATTGTAATAAAATTTGAAACGATTATAGGTATATGACCAAAGTCTTGATTTCTTGTCATGACAATGACAACTGTAAATGTCAAAGTGACAGCGGGCGCACTTTAGAAATATTATTTCAAATAAAGATTGTAGTTCAGTCGTACCTTATTTTAAGGATCTTTTTATACTTAAAGCATTCACCAATTTTTCTATAGGTTTGGTTTGGTAATTTTTTAATAAAAGCTAATAGTATTTCCTTTTATATGATGTCACACAGTCGTCAAACAGTATAACTTATCTTGGGTCTGTGATTAAAAAGATTGGCAATAATACATTTCGCAACTATAACTGCCTTTTCATACTAGCGGAAGACGGAAAGTGGGTGACGGACCGACGCTATCGAAGTGTATGGAGTCTTATGAGACTTTTTACACAAACAGCCGACTTTCCTTGTTCTTAACGTGTGAATGGTCTCATAAGACTCCATACACTTCGATAGCGTCGGACATCACTCGGATTCCCGTCTTCCGCTAATGTGAAAATGCAGTAAACCTAACTTGCATACGAAATACTAAATCGAAACTATTAAAAGCAACAATATTTCTTATTCCCCCATATGCGTCAGACACGTGGACGTTAAAGTTCGCCAACCGAAGAAAAATTGATGCCTCTGGGACGTGGGTTTATAGAAAAATGTTGACCATACCATAGATAGAAGATCGCACTAACATCTTAATTTTAAATTAACCAAGGATGACCGCAATACTATTAAAAAAATAAATCAGTCTTGCATTAGATACTTTGGACCTATAGCAAGAAGATCAGAAGGTTTAGAAAAATTGATAGTCGAGGGCAAAATTAATGGCAAACGACCAAAAGAAAGAGCTGCTACACTCTGCGCTGGGTAGACAAGGTTTAAGGAATTATTGACCATGCTCTACACCATGGGTGGCTAACCGGTCGATCACGACTATTAGTCCAGTCGATCATGGCAAGGTAAAAAATACATAGAACACTCTGCACAACGTTATTACCAATTGGTGCACATATTATCCTCTCTTCTACATAGTAGGTTTAATAGGTTGTTTGTAATTGCCTAGTCCTCATGTACGGTAAAATATTGCGGAACCTCGGAAATCCGGAATCACGTGACTACAATATCGAAATGTCATTGGGCTCTTGGCAGCCATGTTGAAAGTGACAGATCCGTGACAGTTCCGAAAAAAAGTTCAAAATTTTGAACATTTTTACGAAATTCGCAGATTTTCTTATATACGTTTGCTGCTCATCAGGTATTTTTGTTAATATAATTAGTTTAATAAATAGCCTAGTTTACATTTATTATCTAAATTTATGTCTTTTGCCTCTATAAAAGACGATTTTTTAAAAATTGCATCAATCCGCATTTACCCAATTTTTGTTCACATGAGGACTAGCCAATATTTTATAAGATTCCAAAATGTTAGTAATTGGTAGATCGCTCTGGGTGTCAGCTCCATCCCGCTGGAACCCGCTTTAGAAAAAAACCTACTTTTTTAGCTCATTTTTACCTACAAACGCTACTTATGATTGTAGTAAAGTTATTTTTTGTAGTACCAATAATTACGCAGCTAACCTCATTAATATTGTTCTAAGCCAGAAAAA
Organism: Listronotus bonariensis; assembly: GCA_014170235.1. Taxonomy (NCBI): domain Eukaryota; kingdom Metazoa; phylum Arthropoda; class Insecta; order Coleoptera; family Curculionidae; genus Listronotus; species Listronotus bonariensis. The sequence continues at coordinate 104,790 of JACEGR010002265.1, read as the reverse complement.
GTTATAAAACTGCGTTAAAAATTTTGAAATACACTTAAAATTGATTGTAGTTTATTATAGCGACGAAGAAAATCTCAATCCCATATTAGTAAAAAATATTATACAAAAATAAAAATAACATGGCTATGGGAAGTAAAAAAAAACTTGTTGAATAACGCTCGAAAACTACAAACCGTACTATTAAATGTAGTAAAGTCCATTTTTTGTAGTACTAATATTTACGCAACTAACCTAATTAATATTGCGCTAAACAAGAAAAAAATTTAACTGCTTTAAAAACTTTTGGAATACACATTTAATTGATTGTAGTTTATTGTAGCGACGAAAAAAAATTTAAACCCATATAAGTCAAAAATATTTGAAAAAATTTAAAAATAACATTGCTATGGGGAGTCGAAAAACTTGTTCAAAAACGCTCGAAAACTACAAACCATACCATTAAATGTAGTATAGTTCATTTTTTTGTAGTTCCGATAATTACGCAGCTAACCTAATTAATATTGTCCTAAGCCAGGAAAAGAAATAAAACTGCGTTAAAAATTTTGGAATACACTTAAAATTGATTGTAGTTTATTATATCGACAAAAAATCTCAATCCCATATTAGTCAAAAAATATTCTAAAAAATGAAAAATAACATGGCTGTGGGAAGTCAAAAAGCTTGTTGAAAAACGCTCGAAAACTACAAACCGTACCATAAAATGTAGTAAAGTCCATTTTTTTGTAGTACTAATATTTATGCCACTAACCTAATTAATATTTGTTAAACCAGAAAAAAAATAAAACTGCTTTAAAAACTTTGGGAATACACTTTAAATTGATTGTAGTTTATTCTAGCGTTCGTAAAAAAACTATAACAAAATTGACTTTACTACATTTAATGGTACGGTTTGTAGTTTTCGAGCGTTTTTGAACAAGTTTTTTTACTTCCCATAGCCATGTTATTTTTATTTTTTATAAAATCTGAACCTCCTATAATTCATTTTAAAAGCAGTGCCGCCAAGTGAACAAAAAATTATAAAATAAACAAACCTTTTTGAAAGCACATAGCCTCTGACAGAGCCTTATTACATATTTTTTGGATAAATAAAAAAAATCCTAAAACGCGTATCACGTACTTAGAAAACATAATTTTATTTCGTCTCTGTCCTGCTATAAAAACTGACACGTGCCGCAAAGAATTATAAACTCGTCGGGTGTATTATTTATTGATGCAATAAATCATTGTTTACAAAAGTGTTTGTTTACATCAGATACTTTGCGGCAGCCCTTTCAAAAATATGGTCCCAACTATAATATTTTTTGACTAATAGGGATTGAGTTTTTTGTCGATATAATAAACTACAATCAATTTTAAGTGTATTTCAAAATTTTTAACGAAGTTTTATTTCTTTTTCTGGCTTAGGACAATACAAATAAGGTTGGCTGTGTAATTATTGGAACTACAAAAAATGAACTATACTACATTTAATGGTATGGTTTATAGTTTTCGAGCGTCTTTGAACAAGTTTTTTGACTTCCCATAGCTATGTTATTTTAAAATTTTTTAAAATATTTTTTGACTTATATGGGATTAAATTTTTTGTCGCTACAATAAACTACAATCAATTTAAAGTGTATTCCAAAAGTTTCTAAAGCAGTTTTATTTTTTTCTGGTTTCCTAAATTATTAATTAGGTAAGTTGCGAAAATATTAGTACTGCAAAAAAATGAACTTTACTACATTTAATGGTACGGTTTGTAGTTTTCGAGCGTTTTATAACAAGTTTTTTTGACATCCCACAGCCATGTTATTTTTAATTTTGTTTTGACTAATATGGGATTGAGATTTTTTGTCAATATAATAAACTACAATCAATTTTAAGTGTATTCCAAAATTTTTAACGCAGTTTTATTTATTTTTCTGGCTTAGAACAATATTAATTAGGTTAGCTGCGTAATTATTGGAACTACAAAAAAATTAACTATACTACCTTTAATGGTATGGTTTGTAGTTTTCGAGCGTTTTTGAGCAAGTTTTTGACTTTCCATAGCTAGGTCGTTTACATTTTTTTTAAATATTTTTCGATTTATATGGGATTGAGATTATTTTTTCGTTGCTACAATAAACTACAATCAATTTAGAGTGTATTCCAATGATTTTTAACGCAGTCTTATTTTTTTCTAGTTTAGAACAATAATTATTAGGTAAGCTGCGTAATTATTGGTACTACAAAAAATGAACTATACTACATTAAATGGTATGGTTTGTAATTTCGAGCGTTTTTGAACAAGTTTTTTGACTCCCATAGCTATGTCATTTTTATTTTTTATTTATTATTTTTTACTTATTTGGGATTAGGAATATTTTTCGTCGCTACAATAAACTACAATCAATTTAAAGTGTGTCCCAAAAGTTTTTAAAGCAGTTTAATTTTTTTCTGGTTTAGGACAATATTAATTAGGTTAGTTGCTTAAATATTGGTACTACAAAAAATGGACTATACTACATTTAATAGTACGGTTTGTAGTTTTCGAGCGTTTTTCAGACAAGTTTTTGGAATTCCCATAGCTATGTTATTCTTAATTTTTTATAATATTTTTTGATTTATATGGGTCTAAGATTTTTTCGTCCCTGCAATAAACTACAATCAATTTAGAGTGTATTCCAAAATTTTTAACGAAGTGTTATTTATTTTTTGACTAAGAACAATATTAATTAGGTTTGCAGCGTAATTATTAGTTCTACAAAAAATGAACTTTACTACATTTTATGGTACGGTTTGTAGTTTTCGAGCGTTTTTCAGCAAGCTTTTTTGACTTCCCATAGCTATGTTATTGGTTTTTTTTATAATATTTTTTGACTAATAAGAGACTGAGATTTTTTCGTCGCTATAATAAACTGTAATCAATTTAGAGTGTATTCCAAAATTTTTAACGCAGTGTTATTTATTTTTCTAGCTTAGAACAATATTAATTAGGTTAGCTGCGTAATTATTGGAACTACAAAAAATGAACTTTACTACAATCATTAGTACCGTTTGTAGGTAAAAATGAACAAAAAAAGTAGGTTTTTTCCAAAGCGGGTTCCAGCGTGATGGAGCTTCGGGAGCTATCTGTGAAAAGTCGATCTTGGGTCTAAACAAGATGGCCAATTCTGCTCTACACAAAGACATCTTAGCGGCCTAGGACAGTGAAGGATGGAAAACCACGAACCGAGCAATTCACACACGATGTCACTTTACACTTTCGAGATTTAGCAGACTAAAGAAGATGTTTTCACTACTCCTGTTAATAATACACTTCTTTACGTTGACTGTTGCTGTTATTGAATTGAATTGAATTGAAAATCTGCATAAGCTGTTAGTATTTATGGTGAAGCTAGAAAAAGCAGTATCACAGCAACAGTTAATATCGAAGTTTATTAGGTAAAAAAGTGTGTTATAAAAGGTAGATGTAGTCATGCCGTAAAAAATGACAAGATTTATTTTATTTTAGGTTCTGCATTAAACTTTTTAAAAATTGCAAAATATTTTAAGCATAAAAACCTTTAAATTGAGGTTGCACTCGACTATAATTTCCATCAGAAAAATATTTAAAAACAGTTATTGGAATTCTTTTCGGGCTTTTGGTACTCACAAAATTACTTAGAAGCCTGTAATTTTCTTTAGAAATGTTATACAATTTTAAAATTTTGGTGGAATTTATGGCAGGATAGGATGCAGATTTTTGATATTTTAGGTTTACCCGCAAGTTTGCTTAAGTTAACTATTTTATAGGAAACACCCTTTATATTCTTTAACAATGGGATTCTACGGGCAATTCTAAGAAAAAATATGTGCCACATGCTCTTCCTATTTTAATTAGTATTTAAAATAATGGTGTTCAAACAAGTCATATTAACAGCAATTTTTTAAAGAAGAATATGATGATAGAAGAAGGGTACTTCGATTTTTTAAACCTATTATTTGAATCTGTGTGCCAATAAAATTATTTTTTAAAAAGGAAAGAAATTTTATAGAGAATTATTGCAGAGCGAAATAAGACAAGGCACTGGCCTTATTTTGACATCTGAGCTTGCGCAGATGCATGGTGGGATAGACATCCTTAATAAGGATAGGAATAGCTTTATTTATGTCTGAATGCGGTGAACAATGCTCTATTATAATTATTAAAAGAAGAGTGTCGGACTTCCATTGTCTTTATTTTATTTTATTTATTCACACAATGTTTTAAGCAGTACTCTCTGTCCGTTTTCAAATGTAAACTAATCTGATTCCTAAGACTACTTAGTTTGAGTTGGGGGCAGTCAAGCGTGGGCTGCTTACCCAGGACCCCGGCATCAGTTCGCTTTAAGAGTGGTTTCTAAATGTTTCGTATATCCACCCCTTGGTTTGCTAAAAATATTTCCACAGTTGTTTTGCCAAAAATACAATATTTTTATCAAACCATGTATGAAAATACAAAACATTTGGAAACCACTCTTAAACCGAACCAATGCCTGCGTCCTAGGTGAGCAAACCCACGCTTGACTATACCCAACTCCATCATGGTGAATGGTCTTCCCCACTGTATATAACTCAGTAGTCTTAGGAATTAGATTAGTTTACACTTGAAAACGGACCGTACTACCCGAAACGTTATGTGAATAAATAAAATAAAGACAATGGAAGTCCGAAACTCTTCTTTAATATTAATAATAGATTTATTTATACCACTTTACATCCTGCCTAATTTTGGTGTTAATGGAGTCTTATTTTAACTTCGTGTAACCGGCTGTCGACCTTATAATTGTCAAATTTTTACAGGTTAAAAAATACTTTGATTTTTCAAATGTAGTTATGAAATTGTGTAAAACAAAAGCGTTCTCCACAAAACACGAAAGAAAAAGTTCCAACCGCTAAGTGCATTTTATGACTTGTAAAAAAATGTATTTTTTTTATGATTAATAGTACTATTTAAATAAGGCCGGTATAAATAATACTCATTCCCAATAAGACAACTTAAAATAATTCGCTAATAATTTAAAAAGAAAATGGTACCCTAAACCTAAAACTGATTTTTAATCTCTTTAATTATTTTATAAAGTCTACAAAAACCTAATAGTCTCTACATACAGTGTGTCTACGTAAGTTGGCGTCATTCTTCGTCTTATTATTAATTTTACAAAAAAGGTATTCTTTATAAAAAGTTCTGCATGGTCCAAAACCTGAAAAGCAACCACTAACCATTTTTGTAAATATTAAATTTTATTAGTCATCTACGGGGTATGGCCAAAAATGTAAAATTTTCTTAAGAGTACCTGTATTTTTGCCAATATCGCATATTTTTATAAAGAAAAGATGTTTAGAATTAAAAATTATTTTTAAATATGCAATTTTGTTCATATCCAAAAAAAATTCATTATATATTCTTCTTGTTTTACTAACACTAAATTTAAAAGTTTATTTAAAACTGTCCTATGACATCATGAAATGTATTGTATTAATGTACAAACCTAAATTTTCTCGATTTTTGCAGAAAAAATAAGAAATGTTTTTCGATAATTTCGTAACAATTTTTAATATTACCAAAAATACAGGTACTTTACTTTTAAGCAAAAATTACATTTTTGGCTAAACCTCGTAGATGACTGACACAATTAAATATCTGATGATTGTTTTTAGATTTTGGAGCATGCAAAACTTTTTATAGAGAATAACTTTTTCGTAAAATTTATAATAAAAAAGTTTCCCATATGATGCCAACTTACGTAGACACACTGTATATACTTTATATACAGTATGTTTACTTAAGTTTGCACTATACCGGGTGTCCCTAGCCGGTGGCTCACACTTATAACTTTTTAATTTTTAAGATAATAAAATAAAATTTTGTACATAGGTAATGTCACGTTAACATGTACTGTTTCACGCATTAAGTTATTTTCTATCGTTTCTGGTTTAGCCGGAAACGACCCTAACTTTCTTATTTTAAATGGGATACCCAGTATATAATTACTTATTTAAATAGAAAATTACATTCCAAAGTACAATGACACCACATCTTATACTTTTTGACACCTAACCCCTACTTTTTTAATTTCTAATTTTTAATCTAGAGTGCCAAGATTTTCACATCCATTTTCCGTGACTAAGTAGTCAGATCCAAAATTTGTTGTTTTGTCTGATTTAGGAAGCTCTATATTGAATAGTAAAAATTAAACAAATTAGAGGCTAGATGTCAAAAGTTGCAAATGCAGTGTCATTGTTCTGGAAATGTAATTTTCTATGCAGATAAGAATAAATATACAGGATGTCCCATTTGAAATAAGAAAGTTAAGGTTATTTCCGGCTACTGGAACTGATGGGAAATAATTAAATACGTGAAACAAGTCACATTTATGTGTTTTAACTATGTTCCAAATTTCTTAACAGATAAAAAAAGGTATAGGAGTGACTCATTTGGTAGGGACTCTCGATATAGAAAACTGTTTTAATAATAATTTTACGAAAAAAGGTTATTCTATGTAAAAATTCTGCATGATTTTTTTTTACTGGTGTACGAGGTATCCTAAAAATATGAATTATGTTTTTGAAAAGAGTACCTTTATTTTTACAATATCGAATTTTTTTATAAGGAAAAGTTGTTTCAAATATTCAAACTTCTTTATTTAAACATATTTTTCTGTGATAACGGGCGCTGCAAGTTTTTGCTGTTTTGACAGTTTTTGGGCTTTCTTTCTTTAAAAATATGTATACACTAATGTACAGGGTATCCGGATTTCGTTGTAATTGCAGGGTATTTTGGTTATTATCGGAGATAGAGTCTTGAGGTTTCCGTGAATTGTTGCTACTTTTAATTAAACGAAAGTTCAAGTCCATTTGTGGACCCCCTCGTATTTCAGTTGTCTTGTAACTTACAACTAAAGTAAAAACGGATAATAATAGATATTTTTACCAGTGGTGAAATTAATTTTTTAGAATTTTATACTTTTTGAAATATAAACCAAACATATGATTTTTTTTAAGGAACACCCTGTATTTTTTTAAATTTATTATAGGGACAAAAGCTTCCCAAAAATATATAATACCTAATAGAAATTTTATATTGTTAGACCGTAAATTGATGTTTTTAATTTTAAAATTGAATTTCGCAAATTTGGGCATGATATATATTTTATAACCAAAGAATAAAGTTAGCACTCAGCATTTTACAGCAAAATCTGTGTTTTAACTATTTTACCCTGCTCAGCATCCCTATTTACTTCTCGGTTCCTTGTGTTTGTTCACCTATTAATTAATAAAAACTGAATATTTTTAATCATTCTTACCGTATTAATATACAGTGTGTCCAAAATTGGTAGGAAATGTATTGGGATATTGGAAACTATAAGAGATAGAAAGATGGTTAAATGCGGAAAGTTGTGGTGCATTTAATGACTAATCTAATGCCGTTTATATGACGATTATATTTTTGTTGGTTTTTAAGTTATTTTGAAAAAACTGAAAATGTGCATTTTAGAAAAAGTGCTGTAGTTTGTTTATTTCAAATATTTTGTGGAATCTGTGAAAACATTTTGAGGGCCACTTTTAAGAGCAATGCGTTTCTGTATTCAGATTTTAATTTCTGCGTTTCGGTTTTGAGATACCATCATCAACTTTCGTTTGTCTTATGGCGGTCATTTTGTTTTTTCCACATTTTTAAAGAACTTTTTTTTCCTTTAAAATAATGTAGAATACCTTATAGGTATTCTTTGATTTGTGTGTCAAAAATCATCAAAATTAATTTTTTGTCCGAGTTGGCCATGACTGCGGAAGCCATCAGCTCAAACAAAGATGGATATTTACCTTGTGTGCATCGGCACATTAAGATATGAGTTAATTATATTGAGCTGTAAAATTTCCTAGCAGAAATGTGTGTATGTGCTCAAAAACATTAACATTTTTTTTTATTTTGTTACCCATAACATTACATACAAAAGCCAAATTCATTATGTTTTTCAAATGGCAGAAACACAGTTGAAAAACTAAATTTTACTTACATAATAATTTGTGAAAAACAATGTTCTCTACATGGATAATAATAAAGAAATAATTAAAAAAAAATGTTCTCTACAATTATTACCAACCTACTATTTTAAACTTATTGCAGGTTTTTACTATTTTTTATTTTTTATTTAATAATTACCATGCTGATTGTTAAAAAAAAACAATATTTTAAAAAAGTTTAACTTTTTGACGATAGCTCATGTATTATAAGAGTCAGGTTATTTTACAATCTGCAAAATATTTTTGAATGTTGTTTGTATTACAATTTATATTGTTTTTTTTATAAGTAATATTATGTTTGGCTTTGTTTAAAATTCTATATGCAATTAGATTGGAAGCTATTAAGAATAAGTGAAAAGAACATTGTATAATTTAGTTTTATAATTGTGTTCATGAAATGAACAATGACAATTTGGAGACTATGAGATAGGTTTTTGTATGTTATGGGTAATAAAACTAAAAAAAAATGTTTTTGAGCACATAAACCTATTTCTGGTAGAAAGCTTACAGCTTGATATCGTTATTAAATATTTTAATATGCAAATGCACAAAAAGTAAATATCCATCTTTGGTTGGGTACATGAGTTGATAAACGTTAAAAATAAAGTTCCACTACGTTTTCCAACATATGTCCTTATTTGAAATTAAATGGCCATTGTTTCTACAGCTAATTGCTTCCGCAGTCAGGGCCAACTTCGACAAAAAATAATTTTGACGATTTTTGACATAAAAATCAAGAATAACTATAAAGTGTTATACATCATTTTAAACGGAAAAAAACATTTTTTAAATGTGCAAAAAACAAAATGGCCGCCATAATAAAAACGAAAGTTGATGATGGTATCTCAAAACCGAAACGTCGAAATTAAAATCTGAATACAAAAATGCATTGCTTTTAAAAAGTTGCCCTTATATTGTTTTTACAGATTTCAAAAATGATTTCAAATAAACAAACTACAGCACTTTTTCTAAAATGCACAATTTCAGTTTCTTCAAAATAACTCAAAATCCAAACCAGATACAGCCATCGTCAAAACTGCATTAGATTACCCATTGGATGTTCCACAACTTTCGCTATTTAACAATCTTTCTATCTCTTATAGTTTCCAATATACCAATACATTCCCTACCAATTTTGGACACACCATATAAACTGTGTTTAAAATCAGTAAGTGTGTATCTATTATTTATAGAAAAACATCTGATTTTGGAAGAAATAATAGAAAACCGTGTATGGAACTGATACCAAAAATATTACTGGAATTTAAAGTTTGAAGGTAAGTAAGTATTAGTTTTATACATGGTTTTCTACTATTTTGTTTTAAACTAAATGTCTTTCTGAAAATTATAGATACGTACTAATTTTGGGCACTGTTTTGAGTATAAACAATGTGGCGCTGATCCAAAATCTTCTGGTTTTAAGGCGTTGACTGCCGAATCGAATTTCATAATTGTGCCCGCTGCGCCGAAGTAGTTTTATTGAAACTTTATTTATTTTTAATATTTTAGATAACTGTTAACATAAAACATAAATCTTAAAATTACCAAACCAACTTATACGATGTTAATTCCATGCCGCACCAACAGATTCCCCATAAGAAAGGCATGGTAGGTGTGCATATTCTGTAGATACGTGGCCTGGAATCAAGTCTTGCTTGTGAATAATATATATACACCTGGCGCGGTGGGCCAGTTGTGTGTAAATAAAATACAGGGTATCCAGAAAGTCAACGATAATTCTAAAGGGGATAATAGAACATCTTATAGACTTAAAAAAACATAAAATGATCTTAGTAAACAATCGTTGGTTTTTGAGATATTGGCACTTGAATTGCGTTAAAATCGTCTTCCCTTATCAAATTTTTAAATGTCACACTTAAAGATATTAATATTTTTAAATTTTAATTTTAGTTTTGCAATACTGAATACTCATTTCATTAATTAAAGACAACATTAAACTAAATGTTCTCTCCGAAAAATCTTTAGTGTGGCCACGGATTGACGTAACTATACCTGCTTCTTTAATATTTGATATTTGAAAAAAGTTTTCTTCATAAAAACTTAGGCTTGCTCTGAAATAGCAGAAGCGTTTATAAGAATCGCCATATGATATAGAGGGTGTTTCAAAAGTGTGAAAATTTTATAAAAGTGCCAATATCTTAAAAATAATTGACTTTCACAGGTAGTGACATATTCCGGTTAAGTTATTTTGAGGTCATGATAATATTAAAAAATATATTAATTGATGCTATATTAATACTGCAAAATTTTATTAGTCTCTCTTAAAAACTACATAAAAAAATTAGGTGGGTAATAACATCTTGTGTCACCCGGTACACAGTGAGGATATTAAAAGGCCTCCCCCACTTTCATCTTTTAAATGAGACAAGATATGGAGATCGAGTAAAATTTGGATAAAAGGGTGTCACCCAAACTTCTTTTTGGTATAAAAATAATTCCAGTCAAGGAGTCAAGGTAGTACCTCGTTTTAAAGGCTTCTTGATTCTGTATTCATCGCCATTTTATTTATAAAATCGGCCCATTCGTTTTAGAGTTACAAGTGTTTTTAGTTTAGCGCCAATTCGTACATACAATGCGGTTTTTAAAAGTTCTCTCTTTTATAACTTTTAAATAGAACAAGATATCGAAGTTGAATCAACGAGGTGCCACATGACCCCCATTTCCATTTTAAAAAATAAAGTTGCTAGTGCCCTCTTGGGACTAGGTTATTTTTATGCTTAAAAAGTAGTTTAAATAATCCCCCTTTACCCAAAACTCACTCCACCTCGATGTCTTGTCCGATTTAAATGATAAAGGGGGAGGACTTTTAATCATCCTCACTGTATATAATGGAAAACAACTTACATTTAAATAATTACTTATAACAAGATTTAACACAACAATAAATTTAAATTTAAAGGATACCACCCCAATTTTCAAAAATAAATTACTATTCAAAATATGAGCCTTAACTTAATAATGTTTGCATATAAAATGTAAAATTAATTATTTATGAAGAAAAAATCGTTTATTTTAGTTTACACATAATTTTTCCAATAAGCATAAGTAATAAAAACAAAATGTATTTTACTTTTTTTCTTATTAGTTTTTAATGCTTTTTAATTAAAGTAGTTTCAAAATATATTTTCCAATTTTTTCATTTTCAAAATAATATTTTTAGTTTTGAACCATCCTGTATATTATAGGGCAATTTTATTAAAGCTTTGAGCATTTAAGATGACGTAAAAGTTATTATGGAGAATAACTTTTTTCGAAATGTTAAATATAAAAAATACAGGTATAGTTAAGTCCATCCGTGGACACACTGTATTATTTAATGATTCCTGTTTCCTGTACCTATCACAATACCAAAGAAAACTATGTATCATGCCCAATACTAATAATGCAAATTAAATAATATCACAAATATGTTAAAAATAATAATAAAAAATATAACTTACATCCATCCGTTTCCAACTTGCATCGGTGGTGTGTCTGGAAACCCTAAAATATTTTTAAAATAATTAATTAACCTAAAATAGATTTTCAGAAACAAAATATAATTTAATCTTAATTATCTCTTAAAAATATGTATTTTACTTAAGAACTTACCAATCGTTATTACAACTTAATTAAATTAAATTTAAAAATTGTAGAAACAAAAAACAGCGCATTATGGTAACCTAAAATTGACACAAAGGGTGCGCTGGATAAGTATTTTAAGGTCAAATGAATATTTTCTAATCTCAAAATATAAGTTTGATGACTTTTGACCCTTAAATTATTAAGACTATTTTATGCAGAATTTTTCAAAGCAGTCAAAATGACCTTAAAATATTCATAAAGCCACTTTTAAGGTCAATTTCAAGGTCAGCATAAGATGTCCATATTTTTTTGTAAAATCAGGAACAAAACTTCATATAAACATATGTTCCAAATGACTAAGTTTTTGAACTGCTGAACTGCAAGGTGTTAAAAATAAAAAAATAAACTCGTTTTTAGGATAAATTGTATATCAATTTGGATATTTTCAAAAAAGGGAGACGGCTTCTGTTTATATATATTTTTTTAACATACAAGAAAAAAAATACTAGTGTCGTTCATGGTGGATTTTAAGTAAACATTTTTAAGAAAAAATAGTACGCTACTGCATTTTGTAAAATAAAAATATTTTTTGGAATAAATAAAAACGATTGCTCGCCATGGCCATATTGGTATCTAATTCTATAGTAATTAGTGGGTGTACTTGCGTTGGTAAACGGTAAAAAGTTGATAACAAAATTATGAATTTGAGATTGCCAAGTTGCTAGAAAAGACGGACAAATAGCTAAAAAACATTGTTGAATTCCTAGAGAAAATCATATAATATGAAACAATATAATATCTTATAAAACAAAAACTTTAAAAACAAATAATACTTTATACCATTTTTTTTTTATTTTGCTTTGAGAATTGTATATACAGTGTGTCCACGGATGGACTTAACTATACCTGTATTTTTTTATTTTTAATATTTCGAAAAAAACTTATACCTCAATAAACATTTTGTCTTGTCCAAAATACTAAAAGCTTGGAAAAATTAGGTATAAACTAGAATAAATGTTTTTTAAATAAATAATTAATTTAACTACAATATTAAGTAAAGTTAAAGTGTGTATAAGTAGTAACAATAAATGTAACGATTTATTTAAGAAAAAGTAAAAAGTTTTATTTTTTTACGCTTATTAAATAAGTATTAAAAATATATATATAACCGATTTTTTTATTTTTCAAAATAACATTTTCGTTATTTTGAATCTATAATATATATTATATTATAGGGTGATTCGATTTACTGATCATATTCTTAAAACATTTTCTTTTCACTGTAACATTAACCCTTATTTTCTCAAGAAACCATAACCAATAGCAAATAATTTTATTATACACTTTTGATTAATTTTTCAGCTTTTTATAAAGTCATATTTTTGCGATTTTGAACCACCCTGTATATCCTACGGCCAAATTTCATTTTAGCTTTTAGTATTTCAGACGAAGCAAACATTTTTATGAATAACTTTTCTTCGAAATATTAATTATATATTAATAAGTTAAATTTTTCCCGGTATAGTTAAGTTTATCCGTGGACACACTGTATTTTTTAATTCGCACCACCTACCTCATAAAGGGTAGGATTTATTCAAACTTTTATCAGTGTGTTGTTTCGGTGTATTCATAGATTTTTATAAGAAATAAAAAAATTTTGAGAATTCAAAAATAAAAAGTTTATTTATACAGGGTGTAACTAAATAAGTGTAAAACATTTAAGGAGGCGATTCCTCATTGAAAAATATGAAAAAAGTTCCTATAAACATAGGTCCGAAAATGCATAGCTTCTAAGATACAGGGTGTCCAACATTTAGGTTCAACATTCACCTTCTTTAATCTTCAGTTGACCTTCACTTTTTAATGTCATTAGATAGTCCTTAAAAAGTTAAGATAGGAAAGTTAAATTAATTTTGCTCTATCTTTAACTGTTTTTGCTCAGTAAATCGTCAAAATTCAAAAATTCCGTCCCAAGAAACATGCAATAAAGTGGTTTTTATTTTTTTCTCGAAAACAAAGCAAGATACAAAAAAATTTCAAGAGATAAAAAGTTGTATTTTCAGTTGCTTATTCTAAAAAAAATAAAAAAGTTACAAAAAGTCAGTGGCGTACATTTTTTACAATTATTTTCGATAAGATGTCCCGTGAGACGCCACTGGACTTAATAATTTTAATTTAATTATGCCTAACTTTGGCCCTTATTACTAGAAATAACACTGAAAAATTTCAAGAAAATCGGTTACAGGGTATTCAAGATAATTACAAAAAACCTATTTTATTTAAAAAGTTTAACACCCTGTATCTTGGAAAGTATGCATTTTCGGACCCATGTTTATAGGAACTTTTTTTCATATTTTTCAATGAGGAATCACCTCCTTAAATGTTTTACACTTATTTAGTTACACCCTGTATGGTTCAACATTTATGGCGGTTACTGTATATTAAGAATGTTTAGTAAAGTGAGTTAGCTTATTAATGGGACAAGACATCAAGTTTGGATAAGATATAAATGACAGGGTATCCCTAAAACTACGTTTTGGCATAAACGTTTTTGTAGTCAGGTGGCCTAGTCTTCAAGGAGCACTATCTTTTTTTAATGGAAGGAAGACAGTATTTATGTTACGCCAAATTTGTGTAATTGCCGGTTTCACGTATTCGGCAAAATTTTGCTTAATTCGTGAAATAAGCGTAGAGATGCCAATTTCTTGTAATAGACAAAACTGTGTTTTAATACGTGAACTCGGCACATTTAGATTTGCAGAATACGCTAAATCTTTTTTATTTTGCTTTATTAAGGAATTAAATAAAAAGATTTAACTAACCATGACCCCAGTGCCGTATTAACCATTAGGCTGACTAGGCTACAGCCTAGGGCGCCATGAAAAAATAGGCGCCAGGGGAATTTTTGGTGACTAATTTCTCTGTGAATATGGTGCTTTGGAATGAAACAGGCACGAAAAGGAAGGAATTACTTTTTTTGCTCATCAAATTTTATTTCGGGTGGTGAAGTAAGGCGCCTGGCACTCAAAATAGGCGCTACGGAGGAAAGGACCTTTTTTTTTTTGCTCGTGGAAAATAGGCGCTCCGGGAATTCTAGCCTAGAGCGCCTCAAACAGTTAATACGGCCCTGATGACCCCCTCAATGTGACAGTTTGGCATTACCATCTGTGGTGCTTCCAATCAATCAAAAATTACCTGTTTCGGTGGGTTTTACTGTGGCCTACTAAAAGCAAGTTTGGTAAATTTAAGGTTATGTTTGTCTCCCCGTGGCCTAGTAGACAGAGCTTTGATCTTCGAAGCCAGAGGTCGGCGGTTCGATTCCCAGCAGGGGAGACATATTTAGGTAGTAGTTATTTAAAAATAACGACCGTGGTGGCACTACCGCGTTGTCTAAAAAGGTGCTGTGAAATGCTACTGCATGTTTCAGTGCTTGGACAACGTTCACGGAACAGGGGAACGATGGGTTAAACATCTAATAACCCGACACACACGGTACTCTGGTATTTAGGAATAGACCTTCGTGGAATGTCAAAAGATAAAAAAAAAAAAATTTAGGAGAAAATTGGGACAATTTTCAGACCGAAGGTGTCTCACTACGGGAATAGGTGTGCAAATCGTCGGGAATTTTCAGGAATTTACGGAAATTTTCAGGAATTTACGGGAATTTACAAAAATAGGATTTTTAGGATTTTCTAGAAATTTTGTTTAGCGAATTTTTTAAGAATTCAAGAATTTTCGGGAATTTCAGGAATAGGTGTACAAAATTTTAACTAGTGAGATACCCCTCGTTTTAGACATATATCAAGTTTATATGTTTTTATTTAAGTAGTTTTGCAAAAAGAATTAAATTTGCATTTATTTCCCATTTTTCAACAACCATTATGCCTATTTCGTGAAATAAGCAATTTTAACTAAAATATTTGCCTATTACAAGAAATTTAGCGTAATATTTACACCAAGTTTTAATTTTTTGTAGGTCTTGTTGGGCTAAATTTTAGAAATAAAGCGATGTTAAGGATAAAGTGTCTTTTTGACACTAGGTCACGTGACTACAATAATTTTTATGCCAAAAACTAATTTTAGTGATACACTTTTACCTAAATTTAACCAGAACTCAATACTTGTTCCATTCAGAAGATAAGGAGGATAAGCCTTACTGTTTATGGCTTTATACATATTTTTTACAGATACATATGTAAAACTATCTAATAAAACACGGTGATCCTATAAAATCTAATAATAATGATCAGCGTAAAGTCTATATATTTAAGCTTTTAAAGGTATTTTTAAATACATTTATATACATAACAT
Source organism: Listronotus bonariensis (assembly GCA_014170235.1). Lineage (NCBI taxonomy): Eukaryota > Metazoa > Arthropoda > Insecta > Coleoptera > Curculionidae > Listronotus > Listronotus bonariensis. The sequence continues at coordinate 88,887 of JACEGR010002265.1, read as the reverse complement.
AAGCTAAATGTAACGCGTATTAACAAATCAAATGTTAATAAATCCCCCTAATAAAAATATGTATCTTTAACTCTATCTGAAAATACAGATTTGCAAAAAATAGCTTTTTTGTGGAGACATTTTTCGTAGGTTGTTCTATTAGGTAAGGATAGAAATTCTTTTAACCATTAATTACTATTATCCAAACTGCTATCTACCAATTGGCCAAGTCACCTGCCACATGTTAGTTGACCCTATGCAGAATGCAGATGCCCGAAAAATTATTCCAGTTTAAGTATGGAACGGTCCTTTTTTAACAGCGACCTGCGGTGGGCAAATTATCCCCATGTACACCGTTCTCAATGATTATAATACAGGGTGTAACGGTAATATTTAAGGGGATGATTTCTCATGTTATTTAATAAACAGAATTAGGACAATGTGTGGCTCCAAGATACAGGGTTTGTTTTAAATAACGGGTTTAAAAATATTTCAATTATTTACAAATCGTTCAGGCGAAACACCTGATTGCAAAAAAAAATCCCTTACAGCAAACTATTGCTATAGTTATGTTAAATGCATCATAGCTATGTAAGAAAAAATATTCCGAACCAAAATAATCCGTTAGAGGGTAAAGGGAGGGTGGTTACTAAGGGTATTTTTGCAATTTTTAGGAAAACAATTCATCTCATTAAAAAAATGCAAAAGTTATCGACACTAAAAAACATACATCTTATGTAATAACCATGTTTACCTAACCTCAAAATTTTTTGAGAAAAGTTCTAAAAACTCTTTTTCAGTTTTTCATTTTTATCTTTTACAAAAATGGTTTCATTAAGCTGACATTTGGAGAAAATATACTTTATACTATTTTTAATGTACTATATGTTTTCATCAATCAATATCGAGCCTTTATTATGAATTTTCAACCGCCATTTTTTTTTATCAAAAAGGATTCGCTAAGGGGTAATTTTTTTGTTTCAATAAATATAATAAAAAATATAATCAATTGGAAAAAAATTAAAAAACACAAAATAATATTGTCATTTTCATTATCGTACTTTAAAAAAAAAAAATTATTAAATTTGAAGTATGTTTGGATATTTTGGAAAAATTAGCAACATTTGTAAATGTAAAAGTTCGATTACAGGTATAGGGAAGAATATATAGGGTAAAGGGGGCCTACTAAGGGAAAAGTTTAATAAAAACTGAATTTTTTATCATTTTAATTATTTTAAAGTAAAAAGTCTTACCTTTAATATTAAAGTATATTTTAAGCAAACTTATAAATAAATGCAGCCAAGTATTAGAATATATTAAAGTTCTACAAAACAAAGTCAGTCGCTCTTATTATCCGACACATGCGGGAAATGAGAGCCCATTTAACGTTCATATGAAATATGGAAATTCTCTTAGATTTATCGGAAATTTAACTAAACTTATGTAATTTAACTGAGATCTTACATAAAATTCAGTTAACACAAATAAAAAAGGCAACTTATATATGGTCTTAAATAGGTCAAAATTGTATAGGTGACTGTTGAAGAGAATGTTTATATTTAAAGTTAAAGCATTAAAGTAAACAAAAAGTTTTATTTAAAAAAATAAAAGTACTACAAAGTAGTCTTTTTTCATATTCTTAGTTATTCTTTGTCTTAAAATTCAAATATATCCCTGTATTTTACCAATTGGAGTAACATTTTGTAATTCTTATGGTTGGTTTACATTTGACATTTATTGCATGATATTTATGTCAGGCAGAAATTCTGGCTAATGTAAACCATCAAAAATTTCTATCGGACATAAATTTTTGAGCACAACCACTTGACGATGGCTGAATACATTTCGTGTGAAAGCCAAAAACCAAAAATAGAATAGAATAGAATACATTTTTGACCGTTTACATTAGCCAGAATTTCTGCCTGACTTAAATTATCATGCAATAAATGTCAGATGAAAACCTACCATTAGTTCTGGACCATGCGACAGTTTACCCAAAGTGCCATTTTAAAATTTAAAACTTTTTGTTTTATTTGTCCTCTTGTAACACGCATCTTGGGGCACACTGTATACCTCCAATTTAACCTACAAGTTTAAAAATGTTTCTGAACTTTTTAAAATACTTGAAAATTCTACAAAATAACAATTTTAATAAATAATATTAATTTTTCGAAGAAATTAATATAATGTATGAGTAGAATGAAAAATGTCAATAGGTTGTGTTTTTATTTTTTTTTAATTAAAGTATAATTTTCTATTGTATTTTTTAAAGTTAACAAAAGAGCGAAAAAAATGAATGAAAATGGCGGTTGAAAAATTGCATTTTTTAAAAGTAAGTTTACAAAATAACGGCTGAATATTTATATTAATGAAAAAATACAGTACTTATATTTAGAATCGTAGAAAGTATATTTGCTTCAAATTTTAGCTTAATTAAACCAGTTCTGTAGAAAATAAAAATTATAATCCAAAAAAAGAAAACTCTTGAACTTTTCTCGAAATTTTTTTAAGGTTAGGTTAAAAATGCTTTTTACATAAGTTGTAGGTTTTTTATTGTCGACAACTTTTGTATATATTTATTTTTTAAATAAGATACATTGTTAAGCTAGACATTGCAAAAAAACATTTTTACCCTTAAAAACCATCCCCCTTCAACCCCCAACTGAATATTTTGGTTAGGAAATGTTTCTCTTAGATAGTTATGATGCATTTAACAAAAGTATACCATTGGTTTGGTGTAAGGAATTTTTCTGCTATTCCACCTGAGCTAAAAGTTTAAACTCAGTTTTTGGAGGATACCCCCTACTTTTTATGTTAGTCACCGGGAGTCTCGCCACAAACTCGTTTCGACTGCCTCACAGGAACATATCAGTGGGGCTTCAATAGGTCTTTTCTTTCTTCTAACCTTCCAAAAACGGAGAATACTTAGAATATTATTGTGGCATTAAGGGAATATCTCTGTTTGTCTTAAAATTCAAATATGTCTTTATTGATATTTTTAAACTTAGTAGCGTTGTAGTAGGTAACCGGACTATTTTTTTAAGTTCATTGACATTAGAGAGGGCACCAGCATCATATTTATTGACAAAATCATAGTACGTCACTGACTCTGATTAAACAGAGTCAAAATAAATATTTAACAGTAAGTAAAATTGTTAAAAGTGCCACCTCTAGATACAAGATAGATAATTCATATGTAGTATTTTTTAAAGCTCTTTAAAATACTTTTTAATGGTGACATATGATATCGGGTGTTTCATTAAAAAAAAGTTTACCTATTAATTTTTCTTAATTTTTTAATATTCATATGTTTCTTTTGTTATGTTCAAAAGATAATGGACGAAAAACGATGAAACAAGGAGATTTCTTCTATCCTGTTTGAGGTATTGTTGTAAGAGGGTTTCAAAATATAAATAAAAACCTTGCGTACATCTCCGCCTATCCAGGAATTTCCGTTTGTTTGAGTTAAAAAGATGAACCAAAGAATGGTTTTTATTTTATCTCTAACCAACGAACAAGATATGACAAAATTTCAAATGACAAGAATTTTGTAAATTTAGTTAAAAGAAATACAATTTTTATTAGGTTTTTTTTAATTATCTTAAACAAATATCGAAATTAATGCCGGTGGTACACTTTTTTATTAATTACGCTGGCTAAAACGCCTCCCTGGCGCCAATAAACGTAAGAAACTAAATTAAGTAAGGCCTTCTTATTACTACAAATAATGCTACAAAAATTGGTATGAAACAATAATAGAACATCAGAGTTCATATTAGTTTTTTTAAGAGACGGGTATTAAAACCGCTATTTTGATTAAGTTGACCAGTTTTATGGTCTTGCCTTTAAACAACATTTTGAAAGCTGAAAATGATCGGCAATAAGTAAAGTAATGAAAAGTTGTAAAAGGATAGTTTTAACTCAATTTTACATTCTAAAATCAATAAAAAGTTTAAAATTCTGGGAATGTTTCCACATAGAAAATACACTACTATTTTTAATTAGTAGTCCATATTGCTGTGGCGTTGCAATGTAATAGACAAATAAAACCATTGTCATTATTATCCTAAACACAACCTTAATTAGCAGAAGAAAAAACTTATTTATTCAGTGAAATAACTTACCCAAAGAAAGGAAGCAAAGAAGCTCAACTATCGATGTTTCTTTAAAAAGTTATTTTGGAAATTTATTTCGAGAACAGCTTCTTTGATTTCTTAATTTGGGTAAGTTATTTTACTAAATAAATTAGTTTTTTTGCTAATTAAGGTTGCGTCTAGGCTGATGATCCTCCTTAATCTTTAAAAAATAAAGGACATTTAGTTGTGAAAAACAGTAGTTTTATTTGTCTACTACCTTTTGTTGCTTTCCTGTACTAATATTATAAAGAGGTAAAGCTTGTAACTTTGTTTGAATGTAAGGGCTCATTATCGGAAATACTAAATCGATTATAAATCTTTTTGTTACAATCAGACAGCAACACTATTTAGGAGTGCTATAGGCTATATTTTGTTATGGTTAAACAAAAGTTCAGAGAAAAATATAATTAACGCCTAACGAAACGGGCACGGGTCGGCTAGGTTTTATTAAAGTTATATATGGCCAGTGGCATTAATATATTTTAAAATTTTCCTACAAAACATTATCCTTAATGTTTTCGTATTATTAAAAGAAGTATTGCAAATTGGCGCAGCCGGTCCTTAATACGAAATATGTTTACGTCTTTATAAAAATGTAAGACGAATAACATTTATTATATATTGTTTCAAAATCGTTTCTTTAAAACACCTTGGCAGATCTTTTACGCCAGTTTAAAATCTAAATGTGCACTACAAAAAAACTGTTTTGCACACCTGCTTTTAAAAGCAAATTTTAATAGCTGCTAGTTAACATGTAAATCACTGTGATGTAGAACAAAAAAGGGGATTATAAAATAAGAACATAGAGTACTCGCGCAGCCAAAGGGCGGTCAGACCTCCCGAGTTCTAAGTTTGATAACGCGGAATTCGGAACACCTCACTACCCTTTATTTCTAAATAATTAAAAAAAAATTGTTTATTTGTGCTATTTTACGTTCACTTATTTCAAATTTTTAATTTATAAATTTCATTTAAAAAATAATTTTTCCCGCTGATTCCGTTGAAGCGCATTGTTAGACATTATCATGGTATTGTAATTTGTCAAGACACAAACCATTTCTGGTAACTCTATTTTAATTTTAACTGTTTTTGTTTGTAAATTTAGGTTTTAATATTGTATCTAAAATAAAACGTAAACGTGTTTTTTTTTAATCCAGATATATTAAAAATATTTAATGAATAATATATTATTATTAAAAATTAAATTAATAAATATACATTGACCAGGATAATTATTAAATCATTAAACAACGTTGTCTAGCATACATCAAAAAACAAAAGGAAAAAACTATATATATGGAATCCAAATGAATTTATGAGTAAAGCAGTAGTAAGTATTTTTTAACATCTTAATGTCATGTCAATGTTAGAAAATATTGCGTCAATAATATTGCTTCAATAAATAATATTAACCGGGTGAGGGATGCTTTAAGGTCAAGTTACCTTTGTTTTTCTACTTTTTCTTTTTTAGTTCATGTGTAACTAAATTTAAAATTTGACAGTTAATAAATATTAGAAATTATCGAATTAATGGTAACCATAAATTTGGATGACTCAAAAATTAAACAGGAATTTATACTGTTTTTGGTATTATTTCTACAAATATATGTATACAGTGTGTCTAGGTAAGTTGGCGTCATATGGGAAAAATTTGTATTATTAAGTTTACGAAAAAAGGTATTTTTATAAATAGTTTTCATGGTCAAAAACCTAAAAGCAACCATCAGATATAAAATTGTATCAGTTATCCACGAGGTTTCGCCAAAAACGTAATTTTTGCTTAAGAGTAAAGTATCTGTATTATGACTAATATCAAACCTTGTTATAGGGAAAAGATGATTAGAATTAAAAATTAGTTTTTAAATATGCAATTTTGTTTTCGTAAAAATTTAGGTTTGTACGTTAGTTCAATACAAACCTTTTAAGTTTATTGTTATTATAATGTACATACAAACTTAAATTTTCTGGATTATCGCAAATAAAATCGCAAAGCGAAAGTCGTAATTAAGCATTCAAAAGTCTAGTTTTATGAGAAAGAAGTAAAAGTATAATAAAAAATTTTGATTAAGCATAAAGCCAAGATCAATATAATGAAAAAGAGATGATAAAGCATCTCTTTTATATACAGAGTGTCTACTTAAGTTTGCACCATATGGAAAACTTTTAATATTAATTTTACGAAAAAAGTTATTCCTTATAAAAGTTCTGCAGAGTCTAAAACCTAAAATGCAATCAAATAATATTTTTTCGCAGACAACGGTGGCAGACTTGCCACCGAAAAGTCGATTTTTAGTTATCTTTTTACTTGTTTTTATTTTTTTTGGTTTTTGGTAGTTTTAATTTAATTTTTGGCGTGTACCCAAATAATTACTATCCAATAATATTAAAAACGCCTACTCCTCATCTTGGACCTATATCTGCCCAGTGGCCATCTTTGTGACGTCATTCGGTCTAAGCTACTAAATTTTAAAAATATAATCACAAACAATAGTCCTGTCACTATGCTGCAATAATTTGTACGATACTATTAGTCCTTGCACATATTACTAGACTAGGATGGTTAATTAAAATTTTTGCCCGGCGGCCATCTTTGTGACGTCCTAGCGTCACTAAGCTACCGAATTTTAAAAAGTGTTATAACAAACATTTAAGCTTTAAGAAAATACCACATTTGATGTGCCTATCTTATTTAGTTTTGGAAATATAGCCATTTAAATCTGAAAAATAGTAGATATTTTCCCCGTTTTATTTCTGACACTAAAACTTATTGCGTATAGCTTAAAGCTGTGATATAATGGAAATTTAACGTAATTTTTAGATTTGAATGGCCATATTTCCAAAACTATAAGAGATAGATATATCAAATGTGGTATTTTCTTAAAGCTCTTTAAATATCTATTTACTGGTAATGTAATATACAGGGTGTTTATTTAAAAAATGCCAGTGTACTATAAAATTTCTGAGGATGGCTATATTTCCGAAACCATGAAAAATTGGATATATCACATGTGGACTTTTTTCAAGGATTTTAAAAGATCTTTCTAATGGTGATAAAATGTACAGGGTGTTCCATTTAAAAAAGGGTATTTTGCTGTATAACTCAGAAACCCGATTGTCAATTGTTTTTTCTAATCTTCAGTCTTAAAGAGCGAGAAAAATGCTACTAGTTTGCTAATTTAAACCATTTCGTATTTCAAATAATAACGAAGTTACCAATGACGGACACTTAATTTGGATGATCCTGTATAGGGTTTTTCTACCGACGGTAAGAAACTTTGAGGCAGTGCCGGATTAAGCTTGCAGTCGTGGAGCGACCGTTCAGCGCTGGGGAAAGGGGGCGCAAAAATAGGGTGCAAGAAACTAGAAGTGAAGTACTAGTATGGGTTGGTATGGAACAGCACAAGTTAGAAATACGAGGGCTTTTTTTTGTTGGTCTTTACTTTCCATTTGGACCAGTTTTGTATGGATGAAGAGGCGAAAAAGCGCAGAGTAAGGTAAAAAGGGGCGTTAAAGCGTAAAATATCTAGAAAAATGCGCCTTTTGAAAAGCGAGGACCTTTTTTTGGTCTTTTTGGACCAAAAAATTGGAAAAAATTTCCCTGTTGTATGTTTCCAAATCAAGGGGCGCAAAAGTTATACTTTCCTTCAGTTCAAAAAAGTTTTGTGAGATACTGGGGCGGTAAAATTGAAAAAGTCGGTATTTTATACAGTGCTTGTCTAAATTCAGGACCTCTCTCCTAACTTTTGAATTGTTTGGTACCTATTTTTTCCTGAAAATTTGAGAACTGTGGTGGGACAACATAATCCAAATTTTAGACTGGCAATGGCAGTTATAAATGTCAAACTGACAGCTGGGTGTCATTTTGAAAAGAAAAATTAAATGGAAATGTGGGTCGTGTGGCACATTATTTTAAAGCTCGTGGCGAATACTTTATAACTCCAGAATATAAAGGCAATACCTTTACCTACTAGAAAATGGCGGTACTTTATATATTACCTAAACACCTCATTTAGATGGCCGTATTTTCGAATTTTAAAAAGGTTTATAGATACACTTAATGTAGTATTTTCTTAAAGCTCCTTTAAGTATTTATTAAATGGTAATATTGGTAATACTATACAGAGTAGAACAAAAAGTATATATTTTTTAATGGCGCACCCTGTATATTATATCTCCATTAAAAAGATATTAAAATACCTTTAAGAAAATACCACACAAGGTATATTTACCTTTATTAGTATTAAAGATATGGCCATCGAAATCAGGTATTCGGGTAATTTTTAAAGTACCGCCATTTTATGGGAGGTAAAGGTATTCACTTTATATTCTGGGGTTAAAAAAACTTGTCAGGAGCTTTGAAATAATGTGCCACATGACTCTCCTTTCCATTTAATTTTTCTTTTCAAAATGGCGCCCAGCTTTTAGTTTGACATTTATATCTGTTATTTCTTGTCTAAAATTTGGTTTATGTTGTTTTACTAAAGTTCTCAAATTTTCATAAAAATACCAAATAATTCAAAAGGTCGGATAGGGGTCCTAACTTTAGACAAGCACTGTAAATATTTTATATCGCCTTACATGTTTAAATTTTAAAATTGTTTATTTTTTACTTTGTGTCGTTTATATAAAATTTTTAGAATGAATATCTCTTTTTCACCAAAACGAAGCTAAGTACAAAAAATGACAAGAGACTAAAAAGTTGCATTTTTAGGGGCTTAATCTGAAAATAATAATATGAACTATTGAGAAATCAGTACTAATTTTTTTTTCTAAAAATATTCTCATATAACATTTTTTGCCGTCCATGTACAATTAATTTACTGGCATTGCCAACACTCTTTAATGGCAAGGCATTGGCAAAAAGGTATCAAAAAGACACGAAAGTGGGCAATTGTCCGTTATTGGGCCACGTGTTGCAGATAATGTGATGGCATCGGTCATTAATAAGTTATGATGAAAAAATGCGTTTAGGATAATGGCATTTATCATTAAATAAGTATTGTAAGTTTTATAAGTTGAATGTCCCAAAAGTTAAATAACATATTTAAAATTTTGTAATCGAAAAAAATTAGAAAAAAGGCAGGAAAACTTTATCATTAAAAAAATTACAAAATATAAATTTTTATGCAGTAACAATAAACCATAAAAAATTAAAAGTCTGTAATAAAATTTAAAAAAAGATAGTAAATCAAAGGAAAACACTTTAAAATAGTTAGTATTCAAGGGACACTTACACTCAATTTTCAAATCCAAAAATAGGGAGAAATATTTTAAAGGAGTTAAATGTCAAAAACAAAAAACTATTAAATATATATAATATTTTTATTAACACGTCTTTAAAACTTTTAATAAGGCAACTCCCTATGTTTATATTATTTTTTAAAGTAACTTTAAACTTAAAAGGGTTTACACAAATGTTTACAGCTCCCAACAGTCTACTTGAATATATCGCCTTCTCGACTAGTCATCACTAATTAATCACACAACATACACTAATTAGGTAATAAATACACTTAATGATGTCTATTAAAAAACTCTTTCTTAAAAAAAAAAACTAAAAAGCCAGAAAACCACGTAGAAAACTATTGCACAAAACAAACAAACAAAAACAATTTTACTTCATCTGTCAAATCTTATATTTCGGCTAAGCGGGAAATTTGAATTTGTCACCTTCGGTCGAAATTAACCTAGCTAATTTTACCATCATTTTATTTTTACTCCCTCAAAAATACATAATAAACATTTTGTCTGACCTAATTTTTATTTGCATGATTCGTAACAATAAAATGTTATAAAAAGGTCATTTCCTTTAAAGTATCTAAAAAAACATAAAATAATGTTGTTTAGCTGCCATTATAAATAAAAGAGATAAAAAAATGCTCTAATGTTAGTTAAATACCAATGTTAATAATATGGTTTAAAAAGTATGAATATCCGTTGAAGGTTTGACATCAAAAATCCAATATTTATTTGCCTGCAACAAAAAGGCATGCTTTATTTAATCAGGATTGGTATGCCGCCATTTTTGTATGCTTGCCGGCAATTCGCCTGCATGTAAAATTTATTGGCAATTAAGTGTTTATTTTGATTTGACTTTTTAATGCGTATTAGATGTTGGCATAATATTGCCACCAATTGCCAATGCTTTACCATCAATGCCAATATGAAAAATGTACATTGCCGGCAAATAGTTTTTGCTGGGTTGACTATACGGTGGCCCCTAAGACGACCTAATTACTTCAAACTATACTTTGTCCAAGTTACATATTATGCAAAATTTTAAACTAGTTAGCGTTATCTGCACAGCTATTTGTTAAAAGGTAATAAAAAACCTATTTGACAAAACGACACAAGGATTCAAATTTTGAGGCTTTGTACGAATTTTGAAATAAGCTTTATAATGTGTGAAATTTTAGATTAGATCAGGGCCGTATTAACCCTATGAGGCGCCCTAGGCTACAATCCCCTATTTTGCGTGACAAAAAAAAACTTTGAAGAGCAAAAAAAAAGTCCTTACCTCCCTTGCGCCTATTTTCTTTTTTCAGGCGCCTTACTTCACCACCCCCAATTGAAATTTGAAAAGATAAAATGTAATTCCCTTCTTTTCGCGCCTATTTCATTTATTTCAAAGCACCTTATTTACAGAGGTATTAATACTCACCCGACCTAAACTTTTTTAAAACTCTGTCTGGCGCCTATTTTCATGGCGCCCTAGGCTGTAGCCTAGTCAGCCTAATGGATAATACGGCACTGGATTAGATACAGATATTTTTATTCTTTATATTATTTATTTTTTAAATCTTACTATCATAATTCTGAAAAATGTGCCAACTATTGTTAATTTTGGGTTACACATACAGAAGAGTACTGTGTATCGCAAAACAATTATTAAGTATAATTGTTGTAAATATCCTCTTTCAAATTGTTTTTCTTTGCCTAAAAGTGATAAAACTTAAGATTATTTCTTTTAGGCATTCTCTCTGTTTTTGGGTACGAGGCAACCTACCTTTTCTGAATTGGTTATTTAAAATGGTGAATACCAGCCGGTGGTCAATGCCACATGTTAGGGCATTAAAAATTTCTTAGAAGTGACCCGTTTCTACAAACTGCTGTGCCACCTAATACATTTCTAACCTTTAGGCAGAGGCGTTCTGTATAATCGAAAAATAAACGAGAAAAAGAAAGTATAATAATTTTCACTTAACTGTACTTCTGGAACTTTAAACTGGAAAACACCTAAACAAAAATATTATACATAGGTTTAAAAACTCAGGCCACAATAAAACATGTATTTTTTCCGTAACAGAAAATAATTAATTATTTTATCTCTGTTGACTGGTAATAAAACGTGACTTTTTGTGACATTATTTTTCCCGGGGTAAAAAGTGGGTACTTTTGTCCCAGATATAATTACATGTAAGTAAAGGTAGATATTTAATTTTTGAATATTTTACATTACAAAAAACTTACGTTTTTATGTCAAAGGTACAACCAGATACCTTATTGTTAGCTTTATAATATTCAAAATAACTACTAAACAACCAAACAAAGTTCCAAATGTTTAATTAAAATCTATCAAATCAAAATTAAATTAATTACATGAATATTTTAGGATGTAATTTCGACGCAGAAGTAATTACGCAAATTTGGCAGCAGGTAAACTGGACGCAGTAGCGAAGGGTTCATGGTAATGCTGCATGTATTTTGACGCATAATTTTTATTTTTATGTAGTGGAGACCGAGATATATATTTTTATTTTTAATAATAATATATAACTGAAAGGCGGAGGTCAGCAATTATTTAGGAATCTTGCGCAATGCGTTATTTAGGGCGTGGTCCCTACTATCTGTCAAACCATAAATGTCATCTGTCAAATGCAAATGTCACCTGTCACCTGTCATATGGCAAAAATCACGTAACTTAGAAAATGGCCGCCATGTGTAGGATACTTGCGCTATGGTCATAAATTGATCTGCGCAAACGCGAAATACCCAGGTTGTACCGTTCGGGCGCTATCGACAAAAATCGTAATTTAACCCTGATGACTCATCATGGGAGAGCGGTTTAAATTTTTTAAATATAGTATTACGTCATACCTATCGAATAGCGAAAACCGCATGACGTCATCTTTAGCCATAAAGGCGTTACAGCTGTTTAAAAATAGTTGAGAGATATCAATTAGCGATTAGAATGGTAACCCCATAGCAAAATCGATCATAGAGGCCTTATTAGTAGACTTAGAAGAATGAAACTTGGCAAAAGGATAGTCGACGATGTTTCGACAATGATTTTAAGGTCAAACTTGTCAAACGTCAAACCTGTCATTTAAAATTTAGAAATCTTATGCAACGCATTCTTTAAGACGTAACAGAGACAAATATAACCTCACTTATCGAACGACGAACGTGTGTTAAACCTAACGCGTAAGCCCCCCGGCTTAAGCCCAACGCGCTGCTCGTCGGGCCTAAGAACAGGGTAAGAACGCGTGGCGGGCCCATCTGTCATTCGAAAATTTAGTAATCTTACGTAACACTATCTCATTTTAACCAATTAGAGAGCGGTTTAACCGACTAGATTTTACTAAACATACCCCTTGTAATTTCAAGGTCAAAGCATACAAAACGTCAATAATAACAAAGATAGCTGCGGTTAGATAATAAACGGTAAAAAACAGTGGTAACTAAATAAAAAGCAGTGTTTGTAGTAAAGCATTTATTATTAAATAAAAAATACATACATGGTTGCCATATTGCTAAATAATTCTTAGAATAATGCCTTATAAAATAAAAAGCAGTGTTTGCAGTAAAGCATTTATTTTTAAATTAAAAAATACATTGTTGCCATATTGCTAAATAATTCTTAGAATAATGCCTTATAAAATAGGATATTTAATTATAAACTCAGCATGTATTTTGGTACGTGGACGTATTTTATCTCCTAAAAATAAAATATAATCATTTAAATTTAACTTCTGGTGTAACAAATCGCTTGGTTTTTCATATGCTGTTGCGTTTATATACGTTTTAACAGGTGTATCGATATTAACATATTCAATAATTCCACTTGTAATGGGAAACCTGTAGTAATCAAATTTTGTGCCATTTATATAAAGGTGTTTTGACAAACCCTTTTCGCAAACCAACATAATATTCATGTAGCCATACAAGTTGTTTTCGGGCTTATCCTTTACACCATCTTCTGTTTTAAGCTTTTTGCTAAATGATATGGATGAGTTAAATTACGTCCGAATTTGTCGAGAGTCATCTTGAAAATGAGGTTATGTTACTAAATCAACTCTTTTTATTCAATAATATCGGCTTCCTTTACCTCTTCAATAATACTCATAATCTCATCTTGGTGGTTATTATTACCCACTTTCTTGCTAGCCATTAACAATCTTAATCTATCCACAAGCTCATTTGGATCATCCCAGTAAATATAATCAGTTTTATTATTGTTAAATATTTTATGTTGAGTATCAATTGGTAAACCATAGCCTTGAGTATTTTGTGCTCTTGTAATTCGCAACTGTTTATCGCGTTCTTTTTGTTTTCTTATTCGCTCCTCTTTTATACGTTCGAGTAATGGTTTAATTGTTAACATGTACTTGACACCTCTGTTGCCAACATGCTGTTCGTTTTCATTAAAATTTCTCTTACTAGCATTCGTTAGCAAAACCAGTTTTGCAAATGCTCGCTCGTCTAGTGCTGTAAATTTGTTTTTTAACGGATTGGTCTTGAATATAAGTTCATATAGACCAGGAGTTCCAATAAATTTTTCCCCTTTAACATAAATATCTGGGCCGTTAAATTCAAGTCGAGAATCACCGAAAGTTAGATGATCAGTAGCCATATCATGTTTTAAATAGTTTTGATCGTACTCGTTTTCCGTATCTTTTATAAAACCTTCCACATATTCTCTAGGTAGCGGATCATACTGATCTAGATATTCTCGAAAGGATTCTTCCGGAATACTATCAATCTGAACAGGATTAAATTGTGGGTCGACTCTAAAGTCATCATCATCAAAGTAACTTTCTTCAGGTTGGTGCTCATAGATAGTTCTGTTTAAATCAGTTTCCTCTGTTTCGCCTTCTTCCATCATTTGATCATCTTCCGACGTCTAATCATCCATATATTCTTTTTCTTGTTCAGCTATATCGTCTTGTTTTTTAACGGGACTGCGCAATGTTAAGCGGAGTTCGTGCTTTCTTTATTACTGTATGAGTAAATTTTCGCTTTGACGTCTTTTTAAGGACTTGGTATAAATGGTTGTTTACCAGATTGAGTGTTTTGTATTGATTTGGATATTATTTTTGCCAAAGGTTTATACGTATTTTCCAATATAACAGCATTCTCATAACGGCCAGCTTTTATTGAATCATATAATTTTTTACACTACGCGAATGTTTATCAAGGAGTTGAAGAATGTTTGGATCTTCTTGCAAACTCCGCTTATCTTCTGAGCGCTGATCATCATTCGTGTCGAACTCTAGCTCGCCATTCTCACGTTGCTGCTTCTTTAAATCCTGGTATTTTTTCGAATACTATTGGTAGCTTCATTTATTTTACGCCTCACATCCTTGTCCAACTTGTTCAAATCCATGGTTAAGATATATTTTTAATAATTAGGATTTACTTTTGGGGCAGCCCACTGCTTAAGCAAATCGCCCAGAGCCCTCTGCTTAAGCGATAACGGCCTTTATTTTCAAATACGGCACCGTTTTCTTAAATACGGCACTGTTTTTCTAAAATACGGCACTGTTTTTCTAAAATACGGCACTGTTTTTCTAAAATACGGCACCGTTTTTCTAAAATACGGCACCGTTTTTCTAAAATACGGCACCGTTTTTCTAAAATACGGCACCGTTTTTCTAAAATACGGCACCGTTTTTCTAAAATACGGCACTGTTTTTCTAAAATACGGCACTGTTTTTCTAAAATACAGCACCGTTTTTCTAAAATACGGCACCGTTTTTCTAAAATACGGCACCGTTTTTCTCAAATACGGCACTGTTTTTCTAAAATACGGCACTGTTTTTCTAAAATACGGTACTGTTTTTCTTAAATACGGTACTGTTTTTCTTAAATACGGTATTATTGTTAATAATCTTTATGTAGCTCTAGACACGTGTTGACTCAATGACGGGTGGGAACTAAATGATGGCAGTTATAGTATAGCGTAACATATATAAATATACTTAACATTCTGATTCAATCCTTAGTATTGCCAAAGACTTTGTGCTGTACGGTACGTCATGCAGAAGTTTAAGAAAAAATCAATTAAGAAAAAAACTGCTCGGAGAGGCAAGGGGATTCCCTTCGCGACCGCGTTTCAAAAAGCGAGGGAGGCATTGTACGCGGAAAAACCGCAAGATCTTTTTCTGCTGCTGAAGTAGCTCTGAAAGCATTCAATGGGGTGGAAAAAGAAAAACCTGCAGATGTAGTACCTTTACCTGTAGTCGGCGGATTTCTACCATTTTTAATACCACTTTTTGCCGGCCTAAGTGCCGTAGGAGCACTTAGCGGCGGAATATCAGGGATCGTAAAAGCTGTTAAAGATTCTAAGGCGGCGCAAGAAAGATTAGAAGAAGAAAAGAGACAAAACAAAACAATGGAATCTATTGCGATTAGCAAAACTGGTAGCGGTTTATATTTAGGACCATACAAAAACGGTTTGGGACTCTATTTAAAACCCTATAAATACAGATAGACTCAAGAAATAAATTTAGTCTTACTTCAACCGTCATGCATACCTTTAGCTTGAGTGGTAATAGTTCCATTTTAGAAGCAAACTATAACCCGCCCATATACTTAAGAGATGACACTAGTGAGTACGAGCTTGGATTAGTCAGTTTAGAAACGTTTAACGCCATACCCAACATTGATAATAGCAATAACAAATTTTATGTGGGTAATATTACTCTAGAAATACCGATTGGATCATATGAAATAAGTGCAATAAATGATTATCTACAAGACGCCATACAGGAAAAAAATAAAGCCATCAAGGATTTTAATTGTACCCTAAGTCTAAAGGGTAATGTCAATACGCTCAAGTGCGAGCTTGAATGTTCTCATACAGTTGACTTTACTAAGACAAATTCTATTGGAAAATTGTTGGGATTTCATAATATTTTGCTAAAGCCCAACGTTAAACATGTATCGCAAACACCTGTAAACATTCTGAAAATTAACGTGATTAAAATCGAGTGTAATATCGTTACTGGCGCCTATCACAATAATAAGCTTGTTCATACAATACATGAATTTTCGCCATCAGTACCAGCTGGTTTCAAAATTATAGAAATTCCTCAAAATGTGCTTTATATGCCTGTATCCACCAAAATTATCAGCAACATTATATTAAAACTGGTTGATCAAGATGGTGAATTGGTTGACTTTAGAGGAGAAGTTATTACTATTAGATTACATTTGAGAAAGTCTTTATAAATAACTACTTCATGATGTGTGTGTCAGTATACTGCAGAACATTGTGCAGAGCACACGTGTTATGGTTGTTAAATATAACGCCAAGAAAATTGTCAATTTTAACCAGCTTTGGAACACTAAAAAGAGCTTAACAGAAGAAAAATATAAGATTTCTTGCATCCATAGGGCTTCTTGTTAAGAACTCTGAAAATGAGCATTTTAAACGTGACAGATTCGCTAAACTTTGATAACTCTATTACAAAAATAGAAAGGCATAGCCATTTACCGTACTCCAGCTCTTTTAAAAATAATGATGAAATTCGAATACCGGTGCAACAAACTGATATATATATACACCCTACCTTGGGCAAGTCATATTTATTTGGAAGGATGACTTTTAAAAGGGTCCGATGGAAGAGTTTCAGACACTGCTAAACTTGTAAACAACTTTGTGGGACACCTCTTTGAAGAAATTCGTCTTGAAATTGGCGGAAAAGTTATTGATTCGATTAGATATCCTGGAATAGCAGCAACAATGAAAGGTTATGTCTCTTACAATGGTAATGAGTTAATTAAATATAAAAACGCTGGTTGGTGTATTGAAGATGATTATACCTGGGACGGGATGGGCTCAAACGGAACTTTTAATGTTTGTGTCACACTAAGGACATTACTAGGATTCGCTGAAGATTTTCAAAAGATACTTATAAATGTTAGGCATGAACTGATATTGTTAAGAAGTTCTTCCGATAAAAATGCCGTTATTAACACTACCGATGGAGAAAATGTAGAAGTTAATATTGATAAAATTGTTTGGAAGCTACCACATATTACAGTATCCGATGCTGAACGACTAGAACTTTTACAGATTGTTGGAAGTGCAACTGAATTGGATGTCGGTTTTAGAAGCTGGGAACTCACAGAACATCCTTCAATACCGATTGGAAAACACCTTACATGGACCATTAAAACTTCTGTGCAGGTGGAAAGACCAAGATGGATAATTTTAGTTTTTAAACAGCTCGAAAAGATAACTACAAGAAAAATTGTAGCTTATTTGATTATTGTGATGTATCAAATGCAAAGCTTTATTTAAATTCTGAATTTTATCCATAAGATAATTTAAATTTGGAAATTTCAAGAGGTATAATAGCTACTCTCTATGAAATGTACTCAGAATTTCAAGAAAGCTACTACGAAAAAGAAAACGAACCACTTTTAACTCCCAAAAAATTTAAAAACAATGCACCCTTAATTGTAATTGATTGTTCAAGACAAAATGAAATCCTTAATTCTGGCATTATTGATGTAAGGTTAGAGATTGAAACAAAAGAAAACTTTTCTGCAAACACAAATGCTTACTGTTTAATTATTCATGACAAACTTGTAAACTATTCACCATTAACAGGGTCTGTGAGAAGAGTTTAAATAACCGTAATACATTATTCTAAGAATTATTTAGCAATATGGCAACAATGTATTTTTTAATTTAAAAATAAATTCTTTACTGCAAACACTGCTTTTTATTTTATAAGGCATTATTCTAAGAATTATTTAGCAATATGGCAACTATGTATGTATTTTTTATTTAATAATAAATGCTTTACTACAAACACTGCTTTTTATTTAGTTACCACTGTTTTTTACCGTTTATTATCTAACCTCAGCTATCTTTGTTATTATTGACGTTTTGTATGCTTTGACCTTGAAATTACAAGGGGTATGTTTAGTAAAATCTAGTCGGTTAAACCGCTCTCCAATTGGTTATGAGATGGCGTTACGTAAGATTACTAAATTTTCGAATGACAGATAGGCCCGCCACGTGTTCTTACCCTGTTCTTAGGCCCGACGAGCAGCGCGTTGGGCTTAATCGGGGAGCTTGCGCGTTAGGTTTAACACACGTGCGTCGTTCGATAAGTGAGGTTATATTTGTCTCTGTTACGTCTTAAAGAATGCATTGCATAAGATTCCTAAATTTTAAATGACAGGTTTGACGTTTGACAAGTTTGACTTTGAAATCATTGGCGAAACGTCGTCGACTATCCTTTTGCCAAGTTTCATTCTTCTAAGTCTACTAATAAGGCCTCTTATGATCGATTTTGCTATGGGGTTACCGTTCTAATCGCTAATTGATATCTCTCAACTATTTTTAAACAGCTGTAACGCCTTTATGGCTAAAGATGGCGTCATGCGGTTTTTGCTATTCGATAGGTATGACGTAATACTATATTTAAAAAATTTAAACCGCTCTCCCATGATGACTCATCAGGGTTAAATTACGATTTTTGTCGATAGCGCCCGAACGGTACAACCTGGGATTTTCGCGTTTGCGCAGATCAATTTATGACTATAGCGCAAGTATCCTACGCATGGCGACCATTTTGTAAGTCACGTAATTTTTGACATATGACAGGTGACAGGTGACATTTGCATTTGACAGATGACATTTATGGTTTGACAGATAGTAGGGACCACGCCCTAAATAACGCGTTGCGCAAGATTCCCAAATAATTGCTGACGTCAGAGATTTTAAGATAATAAGCTCCCCGGGGGACGGACGTCAGTCAACCGGCTATCTCTCCCTACTGCCATGATTAAAATAATAAACATGAAAACACAAACGTGTGTGACAAAGAAAACAAACCAAAATAATTTTCCTTTGTTTACAAATACCTCTGTGTTGGCAACACTGTAAATAATATAGTGACGAAGTGCATTTCGATTGCCAGAGGTGTGCCATTCTAAGGCAATAATAAAATAAGCAAAAATAACACCAAATAAGAATGTTTTAGATAAAGTTGTAAAACTTTTCTAAATAAGATTTGGGTATGTATAATTTTACGTTTACGTGGATATAAAAAGTGTGCGTGTGTATGTATGTAAATCAGGAATTAAAAAGATAGAATGAGGATTTTTTTAAAAACCACTTATGTATTACATTTGCTTAAAGGCAGTTTTACAAATAATATTACATTATTTAATTTAAGATTTATTCTCATAAAAGAAAATTGCACTAATATCATAATTAGTCATTTGTAAATAAGTTATGTATATAAAATAATTTAAAACATATTATTATGTATCTCATAAAGAAATAAATACTAGCAGACTACGCCAACAACGATGCGACGCCAATGAATTGCAATACAAACATATGTTTACTTACTTGTGAAATGACACATTGGGGTTGAAAAAGTCTATTTTTTGCATACTTGGCATTCACGAACCATATTGTCGGTAATATTTTCCAATAATTTACACAAAAAACACTATAAGACACATGAAAAACTGATAAAATCACCAAAACAACTATTTCTCACAAAGCAACGCTGCAAGTAATGGCGCATGAGAAGTGATAAAAATGCTACGAGACTAGCCAATTTGAGCCCGCTTGGAGGCTATGGCCAGTAGCAACGTTGTCGGGTTGTTTAGTCAATTTTCCGTGATTTAAGACAAAAAGAAAAACCTGTAAATAATTAAATATAATGATAATTTAATATGAACATAATAAACTATAGAATTCTGATATCAAAATAACCTTAAAGTTTAGACGATATTCTTATATAGTATTACCAGTAAAAATTGTATTAACAAATAAATGCAAGCATGGCAAAAGCCAAGACTTTTAATATAAAATAGCAAAAGTGGCACTAGCGCTTGCCCTATAGCTTAAGCAAAATTATCTTGAAAGCAAATAGTCCAGTCAAATCGGAGACATTTTTAATGTCTGATCGTAATCAAATGTAAACAAGTTTCGTCTCCTGTAAAGGATAAAAGATCATTGATACGGACACAGTACAATAAAGAAAGGGTAAATTCACTTATCGTCGGTACCATTAATCTTTTAGTATTCGGTCAAATGACCTTGACGACGCCATGTTTTAAAGCAAAATGTAAGGCATGTACTGGCCACACATCAAATAACAGGGTTCTATTTAAAAATTTAATTTAAAATGTATACAATTTTATTTATGATTATTTATATCACATACGTAATATAATAAATAAATGTGAACCATTTTAAGGACACATACCTTAAAAAAAAATAAAAAATTTGGTATGTCTTGAAAATAAAACCTTTGCTCCCAGGGCACCAAATTTTATATATATGTATATATATATATATATATATATATATATATATATATATATATATATATATATATATATATATATATATATATATATATATATATATGTATATATATATATAATTATTTATTTATTTTTCTTGGGTAGAGGTTTTTTTGTTAATAATTAAAACTTCTTCATTAAATAGCTAACATCTGACGTTTCGCCCAGCGTAGTGAGCTTTTTCAAAAATATATATTGCGTTCAGGCAACAACCTACAAACAATTACAAAAATTACTATTTTTTTATCACAAATTAAAATAATACATAACAACACATTTAAAAAAACTTTACATAACACTAATTTTACAGAAACGCACCTCGAAAAAGATTGTTATAGGCTCACATCTTATTTTGATTTAATAAAAATAAAAGAGTATCTATTGTAGGAATTCTTTTTTTTATATTTAAGGAAGCAAGAAGGTTGTTATTTTTATGTTATCTTTTTATCATTAAAATAAAAAAGAAATTGTTTTGGTTGAATTTATTTACTATATTATTATACAGATAGAAAAATTTTGTTGAAATATTATACAGTTTGTCGTGGTTTTAACCTGGATAAAAGTTGTTTTTAATAAATTAGATTGTGGTAGATTTGGCTTAGATTTCTCAGATCTTGTTTGTCATTGACAGCTTGCTGTTCTTTCTTTATATAAATCATTTCTTTAACTAAAAGTTTCTGATAGTTTTGGTCCTGGGTAAGTATGCTGGTGTTTGCAAAGTCAAACTCATGTTTTAAATTGGACTCATGCTTATGCAAAGCTGTAGAAGCGTTTTTTGTATATTTATGACCATTTATCCTATTTTCTAAGTACTGTGTGGTCATGCCGATGTATTTTTTTGGGCAGTTTAGGCATGGTATTGAATAAATTAAGTTTGACTTCTTTTTGGTGGGTACTTTGCTTTTTAAAGGAGTGTACAAATTTGCTAAGCGATTTTGTGCCTTATGACATACAACTATATCGTGTTTTTTAAGGATGTATTTAATTTTTTCAGAGAGGTTTTGGGTATAAGGCATAGCAATGTAATTTTTTGAATTATCTGTGTTTTTAGGGTCTTCCTGAGCTTTATTATGATTGTAGAATTTAAAGGTACGTTGCTTGATAATTCGGTTAATATGTTTTTCTGAAAAATTGTTTTCTTTTAAGGTTGCTCTTACTTTATTAAGTGATTCTACCCGGTATTCTGGTGATGTAAGAGATATTGCCCTATCAGTTAAACCAATTATAACACTATTTTTTTGTGAACTAGGATGGTGTGAATTGTAGTTTAAATAACGACCCGACCAAGTTTTTTTAGTGTACCATTTCGTTTTAATATTACCGGTATGCTCATTTTTTATTAAAGTTAGGTCATGAAAATTTCTTGATTTAAGCTAGTGTGTTCTTTTAAAAGATTCCATTTTTCTTTGACTATTTGGTCTATTAGTTCATTCGGAATGTTTGTATAAAGTGACACGACGTCAAGGGATATAAGTTTATAGTTTCTTGGAACTTGAACGTTGTTTATGATAGTTTTAAAGATTTTATATATATATATATATATATATATATATATATATATATATATATATATATATATGTATAGAAAAAGACAACAAAATTAACTTTCTTGATCTAACATTACACAATAAAAAAAAACAATAGAAACACAATGGTACACAAAAGAAACTTGGTCAGCAAGATACTTAAATTTTAACTCCCAACATCCCTTATCTCAAAAAAAAAAGAGATATCATAGGTCTCGCTGACAGGGCAATAAAATTAAGTGATCCAAATTTTAGAAGCAGGGCGATCGAAAAGGCTAAAAATGCTCTTAGATTAAATAGTTACCCGGAACATCTATTATACTAAATTTTAAAAAAAGAATACATCAGTATTACAACAGTACACTAAAACAACAAAAATAACGCAAAAACGACAAATCTCTCATTACCTTATGTTCCACAGTTATCGGAAAACCTTCAAAAAGTTTTTAAAACAAAATTTTAGCAATTTAAAGGGCAAAATCGACAAAAATAAAAAAGTAATGTAATTTATGAGATCCCTTGTAAAGACTGCCAAAATGTATACATTGGTCAAACTAGCCAGTATCTAAAAAATAGACTTAATGCCCATAAATATGACAAAAAAAAACAAGACAACTCTGACGAACCATGCGCAAGAAAAAATTATTCTTTTGATTTTGATAATACCAAAATTCTTAAAACTGAAAGTAACACAAAAAAAGGGAATTTCAAGAAATTATATCTATACAAAAACGTTAAAACACAATAAATGCAAAAACCGACACGTAAAATTTAAGCAAAATTTACCATAATCTAGTCAGTTAATTTCTATCAAATTACGTAATATTTGAATTAAAATAACAATAATAATTGTTTTAGGAACACAATAAAAAATATAAATCTGTTAAATGCTGACACCTTTTAACAAACTTATACCATATAAACAACCTTAACACCTTTTTAAAAAATCTTCCGTAGCTGATATAGTGCAGGTAATGTATTTTTTAAATCTACCATAGATGTCTTGTCCTGACCATTTTGCAAAGAAATAAATTCTTCAAATTATTTAAAATAAATAAGAAAAAAGAAAAAACAATAATAAAATGAAAGTAATTGTTTCTCTTATACTGGTCCCTTTATATTTACAGACTGTCTGATAAAGACCTCAAAACCAGAGAGCCGAAACGTCATTTTATATTTTATGTAGAAATTTTGAATAGAATAAGAAAATTTCAAGGTGGAAAAATCTTATTTCTATTATTAATTTGTAAAAGTAGTGTAAGTATCTTGAAAATATTAAAAGCAGTAAAAGTCCACATTCACACAACGTCTATAACTATTTTATTTCATACTGCCACGCACTTTGTTTGAAAATTTATTTGGTTAGAATTGATGTGACTATAATGAGTCACACCAATTTAAATGTAAGAGATAGAGGTTTAAAAAAAGTAAAAAAAGCAATAATTAATCATTGCGCTAGTATATTTCACACCGAGCAAGTTGTGAGAGTGTGTGCAAATCTACCCGCAGCTCAGGATGAGGAATAATGAGTCCGTGTTGGCGCCACCAGTTTTTTTACAGACTATTAGGGAGAATAGGACAGTTCAACGCCCACCGTCCACCGATGGAGCTTATTATCTCAAAATCTCTGACGTCATTTAATATTAAGGAATCTTGCGCAACGCGTTGTTTAGGGCGTGGTCATTGCTATCTATCAAATGTCATCTGTCAGCTGTCAAATGTCATCTGTCAGCTGTCAAATGTCATCTGTCAGCTGTCAAATGTCATCTGTCATATGTCAAAAATCACGTGACTTAGAAAATGGCCGTTATGTGTAGGATACTTGTGCTAAGGCCTTAAACTGATTTGCGCAAACGCAAAAATTTTAATTCATACCGTTGGGGCACTATCGACTAAAATCGTTATTGAGCCCTGATGATGAGTCATTGGCGCGCGGTTTAAATTTTTCAAAATCAGTGTAATGTTATACCTATCGAATAGCGAAAACCGTATGACGCCATCTTTAATATATATATCAAAACCTGAGTAGTGGGGATGCAGTCTTTTTATTATTGAAAAAGGAATGGTGGCCTAGATTTAGTAATGAAAACCCTTTTCTGTTTTGTCAAGCTTTCGAGAGTTTATTACTTTCTCCCTTCTTCAGGACTAACTAAAAATAAAGTTTTTACAATTAGAAAACTAACCTAAAAACTTAAATATATATATATATATATATATATATATATATATATATATATATATATATATATATATATATATATATATATATATATATCTTTTTCTTACTCACTTACTGCATTTAATAAAATAAACTATAGAAAGCAAAATTGTGGGTTTTAAAAAGACAAACAGAAATATTTAGTTATAATTTTTTACGACCAATACAAACTGGGATACGAAGTGTTAATTGTTAGCTTTTTTCGTCAAATACAAAATTTAATAGATTTAAAGTCAAATAACAGGAAAACGGTGCAATTTTTAAGAAAAATTTATAAAACCTTCCTTAAAGTTCATAATCAAACTTTTCTTTACAAAAAAAAAAGGTTTTTGGCGTAAAAGTTGAGTAAGTTATGATAAAAATAAGATCAGTAACTAATAACTATTTACGAACGAGCACCACCTTTTTCGAGCCCTTTAAACTCACCCCATTTCAAAAGCAAGAGATCTTAAGGAATTTTACTTACAGAGCCTTGTAGCCCTTAAAAACCATACAAAAAAACTTTTCAAAACAACTTTCTATCATTAAAAATAAAGGAGATACGTTATAGCAACCAATCATTTTTTTTTCAAAAAATTCGAATAGGCCAGTTTGGAGCATAATATCTACATAATATTTTTGAAATTAGTCATTTTAATTTTGGGTAAACCTTTTGGACGTATTGTTAATACATGTATTAAGAAAATGGTAAAAGATTAAAGGTCGGCTTTAATTAGAGGGGTAGTTAAAGGCTTGTTTTTTGATTTTTCGTAGAAAAAATTAGTTACTGATCTTATTTTTATCATAACTTACTTAACTTTTACGCCAAAAACCTTTTTTTTTTGTAAAGAAAAGTTTGATTATGAACTTTAAGGAAGGTTTTATAAATTTTTCTTAAAAATTGCACCGTTTTCCCGTTATTTGACTTTAAATCTATTAAATTTTGTATTTGACGAAAAAAGCTAACAATTAACACTTCGTATCCCAGTTTGTATTGGTCGTAAAAAAATTAGAACTAAATATTTCTGTTTGTCTTTTTTAAAACCCACAATTTTGCTTTCTACAGTTTATTTTATTAAATGCAGTATTTTCAAGTTATTCGCGAAAAACCCATTAAACCATCAATAAAGTGTTACTTTCAATCGCAAATAACTTGAAAAATATTAGTGCTATAAAAACAATGTATGGAACATTTTTGCCAAGAATCACATTTTTAATTGATTTCGGTGGTTTAAATGCAATAAAAAATATTCACCCCCAGGGTTTTGGCGCCCTTTGGTTCGCCACCGCTTTAGCTTTCAAAGGCTCGTCGATGTCGCATTTTTGGCCGTATAAAGGGCTTCTATATTGATAAATGGTTAATAAAGTGTTCGACCCTGTAGGTTAAAAAAAAATAATGATAACTAGACTAAATTTACACCTCAGTGTTGGACTAAAAATTGTTAAAAATAATTCTATAATTATTATCGTTGGAAAAGTTTTGAAGCCAGAAGTCAGCTTTCGATTTGATAACATTTTTAATATTTTTTTAAGTGTTTTAATGCTTGTAAGGCAATAAGATTTATATTTACAAGATTTTTTGAAAATTTTAGATTTTAATGAGATATACCCACAGTGCACTTTTTTTTTGGAGACTATTTTTCTTGAAAGGATAGAGCGTTTTTCTACATTTAATATGGAACAACTAGTAAAATAGCTTACTCGTATTGCCCTTAAGTCTATGACTCTCTTGGATTTAATATTTTATACCATTAAAGAAGTAATCGAGGTAGGTATTATAGATACAAATACAGCAGATCATTTTTTAGTTTACGCAAAAATAAATCTGGATAAACCCATTGCTAATGCCGTCAGGTTTTCATATAGGTCGCTAAAAAGAATTAATTTTGACGCATTTAATAGAGACTTGAAACAGTTACCGTGGCAAGAAATAATATATTTGCATACTATCGACCAAAAACTTAATTTTTTAATAATTGTATTTTAAGACTTTTTCACAGACATGCACCTGTTAAGCAATTTCGTAAAAACAGAAACTACAAATATGCTCCGTGGATCATTAAAAACAAATACCTTTCCCAAGGGACCCGTAAGCTACTCTGTGATGCACTTTTGTTGTCTCAATTTAATCTTTGTAGTGCTGTATATGTACCCTGCTTGGATTAGGTTGAACGTTGCTTGTTTAGCGCAATATATTTTTTATTTAGTTTTAGTTAGATTATAAATTATTCTTTTATTTCAAGGGCTGAACAGTACCTGGTTTTTCCAGATGTCTGCATCATTACTTAAGGCCTATTGTTAACCATTTTTTGTAAATCTTTTTCCTACTGTACATGCCTCATACTATGTAATATGGTTAAAACAATAAATGTATAATTATTATTATTATTATTATTATTAAAAAGATTTCGTTTTTATTTGAACAGAAAAAATTATTTAAATAAATGTTTTTATTTAAAAGTAAGTCCAGTATTTTAACCTAACCTTAAAAAGTATTGAATTATCATTCAAAAACTACAGTAAAAAGTACCAAACCGGTAATTTGATTGGTTTAAAGCGCTATAGTCGGTCATGCAAAACTTTCACATTGGGGGAGGGGGTCATGGTTAGTTAGATCCTTTTTGTTAATTCCTTTAAAGCGAATGAAAAAAAAATAACTAACCAGAACTAACCATGACCACCCCAATGTGACAGTTTTGCATGACTGCCTGTGGTACTTTAAACATAGACGCAATTAGGGGGCTAGGGGGGGTCTAGCTTCCCGGACGGCGATTGGGCTTCCTAAATTTTTGAACCTTTAAAGCAAATTGGTGTTTTTTAGCAAATATATCCTATAAACAGAGGCTTAAGCCCCCAAAAACCAGAGGCTAGTTGCGCCACTGGCTTTAAACCAATCAAATTACAGGTTCCGGTGTTTTTACTGTAGTTTTTGGATGATAATTCAATATTGTTTGTTTTGGAAGTGAATACACCTTAATTACTTTATCTAAGGCCGTATTTCCGCGGGTCACATTTTGAAGTTGAAATGGACCACAAAAAGTGATTCGATAGTAGCCGATCCGACCACAAAATTTTAACATTGTTGGAAACGGAACCACAAGCTGGCGACAGAGTAGACCACACACCCATCATTTTTGTGGTCCATATCAACTTCAAAGGTGGCCCGTGGAAACACGGCCTAAGTGCTTTATTGCTTATCTATTTTAATAAATAATGTCTCAGCAAATAAGATCCCACATTACTGTCCTTGTTTAGAGTCGCTTATGACACATTCGTTTTTAACCACACCTTTTTGACAATGCACAGAATAGGCCTTGGCCAACTAAAATCAATGAAAAACAATCTGGCAACTACGGAGATGGCCAGTAGATTAAATGCACAGTCTGTCAACTGCGACGCAATCGCAAAGAAAGAAAACAAAAAAGGAAGCCAAAACAAAAGTTACGCAAAAAATCGTCAAAATCGACCCCAACAAATAAGTTCAAAAGCTGTGAGTGCAGCAATTCTTATAGCGCAATCACAAAATTTATTGCATGAAGTACAAAATCTGAATGCAGACAGCAACGACGAAGAGCAGTGGATAAATGTCCAAAGAAAAAGACGCAGAATGTGTCTGGTGGGCGACAGTCAGGGCGAAATTCAGGGTGTGCTAAAAGTTGTATCTTTACATGTTACGAGACTTGAACCGAAAACAAAACCTGAGGATTTGAAGAACATGTTGGTAAAACATTTCACAGAAGTAATCTGTGAAGAACGTAGGTCCAAACATCCGGATTTGTATAAATCGATGAAGGTTACCATTAAGCAAAGCAATTGTCGCAATGCTTGGAAACGAGAGATTTGGTCTAGCGGGGCTCTTGTGTTTGTTTTTTGCGAGACATCGAGTACAGGTTCTTTAGCACAAAGTTAAACAAACCAAATATCACACGTTCTACAGGGGGATTTCAACAAGTCTACTATCAAAATGTTCGTGTACTAAGAACAAAGACAGAGGGGCTTTTTACCAATTTGTTAACAGAAGAATATGACATTATTACTCTGACAGAAACATGGCTGTGTGACAGCATATTTTCATCGGAATTGTTTGATGACAGATACACTGTCATAAAGAGAGATAGAAATACAACGGCCACTACAGGAGGTGGACTGTTGGCTGCTTTTAACAAAAATATTCCTTATAAGATAATTGGGTCAAACTGTGGTCAAACTTTATCTGTAGTGTATTTTTAACCAAATTCTAGTCTAGAAAGTTACATTAATTATTTTAATCAATTTGAAAGTCTTTTAATGCAGGAAAGCACTAAAGTTTTAATTTTAGGAGATTTTAATTTGCCTTCATTAATTGTCTGTGATAATAATGAAAATAATGTATTATTAGAGTTCCTTAATTTAAATAATCTAAGGCAAATAAATACGATAGGAAATTTTAAAAATAGATGTCTGGGAACAGACATAGAGGTACCTCAAATCAATAAATCTATCAACCAGTTCGTTTTAGAGGATCCCTACCATCCACCACTGGTATTTTAGCTCTTTTGAAAGATAAGTACGAACCCAGTATAGCTAAAGAACTAACATATAATTATTCAAAAGGAAATTACTCACTCATAAACAATTTATTCAGAAATTTTGATTGGTCAGAAATATTTAAAATAATAGATGTAAATAGCAGTCCTAAATTTTTCTATGATCATATGTATCCGTTATTGGACATGGCAATTCCCAAGCATCATGTAAAAAATACAAATTCTAAACCTAGATTTCCTCTATGGTACTTCACTAATTTAGTGCGCAAAATAAAGGAAAAAAACAAAATACATAGTTTAATTTCAAAAAACATGCCAATCCACAAATGCATAGTTACTTTAACGAGTTAAGAAAGAGTATCAAGTTACAAACAGATGCTGCTACAGCATGTAGTTAAAAAAGCTTGTAGAGTTTGGAATCTCTGAAGATACATATCATTTTATAAAATCATATCTTACAGATAGAAGGCAGTAGGTGAGGGTTGGTGGAAGCATGTCTAAGAGCTTTTTGCCTCCTCAGGCATTCAACCGGAAAGTAATTTGGGGCCTTTGGTCTTCTTGTGCTTTTTTTAAACTCTTTACCAGATTGCCTAAATCATTCCATAGGACTTCTTTTTGCAAATGATTTCAAGCTCTGCAGGATTGTTAAAACTCTAGAGGATTGTGAAAAGTTACAACAAGATATAGATAATGTGAATAAATGGTGTAAAGAAAACAAAATGTTTCTAAATATACAAAAAGCTCAGTTGTAAAATTCACAAGAAAAAACCCAATTTTAAATACGTATAGAACTGAAGAATTTAACTTAACATGTGAAAAAGAGGTTAAGGATTTGGGAGTGTTATTTCAATATAATCTGAAGTTCAATAAGCACTTTACTTTTATAAAAAGAAAGCTGTAAAGGCACTGTGATTTATAATCAGAAATAGTAAAAATTTTTAGATCTCCACAATAATTAAATTATATACGGTCTGGTAAGGCCACATCTTGAATACGCATCACAAATATGGATGCCAATGGAGACCACACATGATGATTTTATAGAAAAGGTACAAAAAAGGTTTTTGAGGTATCTCTATGTTGTTAAATATAATAAATATCCATTTAAAATTTCTTATAAAAGTATGTTAACTAGTTTTGGGTTTACATCTTTGTCCCAAAGAAGAAAAAAACAAGCTGTGATATTTTTATATTATATAATACATAACTTAAAATACAAAGATTGTAATTTTATCGATTATGTTAATTTAAATGTACCAAATGTAACCAAAGAATAACTTAAGAATGTCGGTTTCCGTTCGTTCTCGGTAGTGATTATACGTTGGAAGGGAGCTTAACCGAGCTCTCACCTGGAATGGTGCATGGAAGATGGAGAAGACGTTCTGGTGCCCCGAGGAAGATAGGAAACTCACTGCTAAATTGAAAAGACATCTTTTTTCTGGAACTAGGCGCTGTGAGTGAAGATTCCTATAACCTGATGTTTTTCTGTTTGGCGTACTGCACGAGGTATTCTACAATGGCGGAGAATGGAGGCGGGCGCTGCGGGTGACGTCAGTACTGAAAGAAACTGGTTATGCGCGATACCAGTAGCAGTTCCTGGGAAGATGGCCGCAATTTATGCATTGACCGATAAATAGGTATAATAGTACGGAAAATGTAATTTAAAGAATAAAAGGAAAATCTGGGGGTCTAGAGCCTGACAATCCAATTTTCCAACCACTTGGCGATGGCTGAATGCATTAAGTGTGAAAGCCAAAAACTGAAGATAGAATAGGATAGAACTTAAGAATGCCAATGAACCGTTAAATATTTAGTGTAGACCCATCTAACCTATCTTCTTTTAACCGTATGATGGCTGTGGCAAACGAGCTTCTCAGGTAGGTGCAGACAGATTTCTTTAGTGACGTACTTTAGTAAAAGTCTTAATTTTTTTCATTATATGTTATAGTTGTTCCGTCCTTGTTTTTTAATATGTAAGATTGTTTTGTTTTTGTTCTCTAGTTTTAGAATTTCTACATACCTATTGTACAGGCGTTTGTAAAGAATACAATAAATAAATAAATAAATAAATAAAAGTGTAATAAACAACATCATTGCGTGAGTGAGAAAATGAATGCATATTTGGAAGCCAACGGAGGATATTTCCTATAAGAAGGTTAATCAACCCTTATTTAATTAACGAAATGAGGTAGTCTTTAGTTTCTTCTTCCTCATTTAATTATTTTTTATCTTACTACAAGTTACCTTTGATATCGTCATTATTTTTTTGGTTCATGTGTCACTAGTTTTAAAATTTGACAGTTTGCAAATAAATTTAATAGAAATTATTAAAAATTAATAGTTTTCAATAATTAATTTGGATGATTAAGAAATTAAAAAGGAATTTATACTGGTTTAGTATTATTTCTACAAAAAGTGAGTACATACAATTTTCTAAAATTAAATAATCAATGCATAGTTATAAAGAGGAAAATTGTCTCTTAAAAAATAAGGAGGCTATGGTTTTTTGTTGCAATATAATGGTTGTGCTGCAAAAATTAAAATTAATAGGTTTAAATAAATAAAACCTGTAGTATTTTGGAAAATTTTTATACGGTCGTGGAAAAAATATAGTATGTAACATATGCATAAAGTGTCTTTCTTTCACTCATAGGATTGACGCACTCTCCCAACGGCTCGTGCTGTCAAACTTCCCATTCGTAAAAAAGTCATGCACTTGTTACATAAATTACTATTTCCGATTGGTTCATATTAATATGGAAAAGTTTTATAGGGAGATAAAACATTGGTTGGAAATGGAAGAACCATTAGATTTCTATATTGATTCTAAGGTATACATTTTAGATATTGACAAGAATCCCTTAAAGTAGACATGAAAAACAGTCAAGAATCCCTTAAAGACCAGCCAAAAAGAATTCAAATGGAGAAAATTTAAAAAGACATAAAAAAGCCAAGAACAAATGAAGCATGAGCTCAAAGAAAAGATGGTAAAGATTCGAGAACACTTAAAAGGAGAATTTCAACAAAGTCAAGATGAAATGAGGCAACAAATGTTACTCGAACTAAAACTTACTTAAGGAAGATGTTAAAGAAGATATGCAAGAAATAAAACAGTCGGTTAAAAATAAAGTTTATCAACTTCAAATCCACAATCAACAAGAAGTACAGCGACAGGTAAAAAAAATAGCCAATACTGGTGTCTTTGCCGAAAGTGGTATTTCAACTACTATTATGAAACCACCAACTTTCGATGGAAAGGTACCGTGGATTACATACCTTCGACAATTCGAGGCTGCTGCCAACGGCAATAATTGGAGTCCACCAGAAAAGGCTTTGGTACTTGCTCTTCGAGGAGATGCCATGGAGGTGTTAAGAAACATTCCCGAAGAGAAGCAGTCCGACTATGAAACGATTGTCACGTTTTTAGAGATGAGGTACGGCGAAACCGCTCTGCAGGAAGTTTATAAGGCGCAGCTCCAAGGTCGAAGACAGAAATACAACGAGAGTCTTCAGGAGTACGAAGCGAATATCGTACGACTAATAAATCTTACATATTCAGCAGATTCGGAAGAAATAAAACAAGAATTAGCAGTAGGTAGTTTTATTGAAGGCCTGCGTGATCCCGATATGAACCAAGCTTTAAAAATGGCTAGAAATAAAAAAATGTCCGAAGCTCTTGCTCACGCACTACAATTTGAGACAGCGAAGCAAACATCCAGGAGTCGGACAAGAGTTAGAAGAACGAATTTTCTACCACAAGATGCCAATTCAAATGACGAATTGACCAGATTAATAAAAGAATTACAAGAAATCGTACGTAAAAAGCAATCCGATGGAGATAATAGTATGACCTTCCGACGAAAAAATGGCATCCTGTGCTGGAAGTGTGGCAAAGAGGGGCATATTCAAAGAAATTGTACCAGATCAAATACCCCTGCAAGCAATCCGAAAAACTCCCAGTACTACCAAGCCCCATCAACAACAATAATCAAAGTATCCCGGCTGCAGAACAATGGCGCCAGCTTGGGAGTACCTGGAAACGTATACAGTCGGGAATGCGAGATGGTACTAGACACTGGTTGCACACATACCATCGTGAGGCCGAATATCGTAGCTCACTGTAAAATATTCCGCCCTGAAAAGAATTACCTCTTGGAAACTGCTAATGGAGAAGTTATACCCATTAAAGGCATACATGAAGCCAGAATAACCCTAGGAACAACAACATTTATCCATGTCGTATGTGTTGCCGACATCCTTGGTCTTGACATTATGCAAAATCAGAATTTTGCACTAGACTTTCCACAACGGATACTATAAACCAATAATGAAGAGATCATAATGAGACTACCACGGAGGAGTGAAACAATAATTCGAAACGTTGTCCTTACAGAAAATGTCCTATTACCGCCAAATTCAAAAAGCATTTTACAAGCAAAGTTTGAAGACTCAGAAGAAGGTGTAATTGTTTTAGTCGAACCAGTTGAAAATAGTCCGTTATACGCTAAAGGAATTTTACCGGCCAGAACTCTGATGCAAGCCAAAAGAGACATGGTATTTATCCGAATGACGAACCTAAAGGATTACCCTCAACAAGTCAAACAAGGTGACATAGCTGGTACCTGTCAACCTGCTAACATGATAGTTACCTCTACCTTAACTGCACCTGCAGAAATTCCCACAAGTAAATTACCTGATGCTCTGCAAGACCTGGTGATTTCATCAAAATTCTTGTTAGATCCAGTCCAGGTATCTATGCTAGAAGCACTTTTAAAAAGAAATTATAATGTTTTCCCTGTATCTGAAAATGATTTGGAAAAAACCAGCATAGTTCAACATCGGATAGACACCGGAGCCAATCAAACAACCACCAAGGCGAATTCCTTTAGCCAAGAGAGACGAAGTCGAAAAGTTATTAGGAGACATACAAAAACAAGGCATTATAGAACCATCTCAGAGTCCATGGTCATCTCCAGTAGTCCTAGTCAAAAAGAAAGATGGTTCCACCAGATTTTGTGTTGACTTCAGAAGACTGAATGACGTCATGAAGAAGGACAGTTTTCCACTACCACGAATAGACGATACCCTAGACACGCTGACGGGGTCAAAATGGTTTTCCACATTAGACTTAAAAAGTGGCTATTGGCAAGTAGAACTTTATCCGGAAGACAAGGAAAAACTGCTTTTTCGACTGGAACCGGACTGTGGCAATTTAATATTATGCCCTTTGGACTATGCAATGCCACTGCTACTTTTGAACGTTTGATGGATTTACCACTACGGGTACTAACTTGGAAAACATGCTAAGTATACCTGGATGACATAATAATTCTTGGAAAAACATTTGACGACCACCTGAAAAATGTTGAAGAGGTTTTTCAGAAGCTTAGATCCGCCCAACAAGCTTAGTTCAAAGAACTGTCACCTTTTCCAAAAAGAAGTCAAGTACTTGGGGCATATAATTACAAAAGATGGAGTAAGAACCGATCCAGATAAAACAGAAGCTATCCAAAACTGGCCTGTACCAAAGAACAAGCATGAAATTAGAAGTTTTCTGGGGCTATGAACCTACTACAGACGGTTCATACAGGGGTTTGCCGATATTGCGAGACCATTACATCGTCTCACAGAAAACAACAAAAGCTATGAATGAACTGAAGATTGTCAAGTAGCTTTCATACACCTAAAGAAAGCCCTGTGCAATCCTTCAGTATTGTCATATCCACAACATAATCATACATTTATTGTGGATACCGATGCAAGCAATACTTCTATTGGTGACATTTTGTCACAGATACAAGATGACCAAGAAAAAGTAATAGCCTATTTTAGCAAAGTCCTTTCCAAACCTGAACGAAATTATTGTGTTACCAGAAAAGAACTTTTGGCTATTGTTAAATCCCTAGAGCATTTTCATAAATACCTGTATGGCCAGAAATTCCATCTAAGAACGGACCATGCATCACTTAAATGGTTGCTTCAGTTTAAGAACCCTGAAGGTCAGATAGCACGATGGCTACAACGCATTCAAGAATCTGATTTCAAAATTGAACATCGAAGGGGACTGAACCATAAGAATGTTGACGCTTTATCAAAACGACCTTGCCCGGACGATTGTAAACACTGCAGCAGACGAGAATAACATGAAGATCCTGATGAATTTCACTGCCGAAAAAAACGTCTCCAGTGCTCACAAGAATGGGAACCTAAGATCTTGGCAAAAAAACAACTAGAAGATCCAGATCTTAAAGACATTGTCAAACTTAAAAACAGAAAATTTAGAAAGGCCACCCTATCAGAAAATAGCCTCAAAGTCTCCCAAACATAAAGGGTACTGGGCCATATGGGACTCTTTGGTTATAAAAGATAGCCTATTACAAAGAATCTGGGAAAGTTCTGATGGCAAAATCCATAAACATCAGATAATCCTACCAACCAAAAGAATTCCTGAAGTTTTGCAAGCCTTGCATAATGGTGTAGGAGGTGGCCATTTCGGGGTTATGAAGACTCTTGAAAAGGTTCGAGAAAGGTTCTACTGGCTGGGAAGTCGTGCAGACGTAAAAGACTGGTGCAGAATGTGTAAGGACTGCGCTTCCAGCAAGGGACCGAAAACACGAAGCCATGGCAAGATGGGGCACCTTTTGAGAGAATTGCCACAGACATAGCAGGACCATTTCCAGTTAGTAAATCCGGGAATCGCTATATTTTGGTAGCGATGGATTACTTCAGCAAATGGCCGGAAGTCTACGCAATACCAAATCAAGAATGTTGGACTGTTGCAGATGTACTATTTCAACAATGGATTTGTCGCTATGGAGTACCAAGAGAAATACATTCCGATCAAGGTAGAAACTTTGAATCCGATCTTTTTAAAAACCTTTGTAATCTCCTGGGAATCCATAAAACAAGAACAACACCTCTTCATCCCCAGTCCGATGGTATGGTAGAGCGGTTTAACAGAACTCTTGATAACTACCTGAAAATTAAAGTAAATGACCAACAAAGTGACTGGGATAACTGTATACAGCCGTTTTTATTAGTATACCGCTCCGCAATTTACGAAACTACTGGCGAAACACCTGCTAAAGTCAGTTTCGGAGCGAAAATATGCCTTCCAGTTGACTTACTTACAGGACGACCTTCCACCAATGAAGAACCAGCAGAAGACTATGTAAGTCAAATTAGTAAACAGCTACAGAAGATACATGAAGAGGTGCGAACCAAGTTACAAAAAGGAAGTGACCGTATGAAATCCCGCTATGATTTGAAAGCTAACCATCAGGGATTTGTCGTCGGTGAAAAAGTTTGGATATACAATCCGAGAAGAACCAAGGGGCGTTCACCGAAACTACAGAAGTCATGGGAGGGACCATATAAAGTGGTGACACGGCTTAATGATCTGGTGTACCGTATACAGAAGAGTCCACAGGCAAAGATGAAAGTAGTACATCTAGAAAGTCTAAGCCGTTATCAAGACAGTGAAGATACTTGATCGAGACGATCAAAACTTGGAAGGGGGCAATGTTACAGACTTTCAAACATGTGTTGAGGTTATAGAATTTTAGAGAGTTAGGATCATTTAATTTAGTTTGTTAATTTATTTAAATAATTTACCTTAATTTTCCAAGTTCTTTCATCACTTTCGAAGGTTTCCGAAAACGCCCGAATTATCCATTGAGAACTTTTATGCCATCCTGTACTATGGAATTTTCGCGATATTTCTCCAAGATTGTAAATAATTATTTACTCTTTCACCATACTATAAAAGGGCGACGAGAAACCTGCGATCGATTCGTATAGATTCGACTTTTGTGCTGTAAACTTCAAGACATTGACAAGTGATGATGTTGTCGTTATTGTAACCATAGTTACGTTCCATTGTTAATAAAGGTATAAAAACGAAAACACGTGTTTTTATACGAGGTGTTTCGGAACAATATACACGTATATTATAGCATCAGTCCTTTGCATTAAATGGTTATATTGATTACTTATATTTTTGTAACATATAAGATATAATATACAGTACATTTCTTTAATATCCCCCCTTCTTTTATTTTTTGAACGGATTAATGTAAAAAGTATAACTTTGGGATATCAAATAGATGCATAAATAGTTATACAATGAGGACATAAATTCCGTCGCCCCCTTTAACTTTTGAACCGTTGGGTATATTGCGATGAAATTTGGCGCGGTGTTATATCAGACAATTTTATATTTTTTTAGTTGAAAATGACAACTTTACATGTCAAAATGTTATGGTCTTGGGCATGGTTTCGCATTATTTTTTAAATGGAATAGTGGGTCATGCGACACCTCATTTTGAAGGTATTTTTATGCTCAATTTAACCTCCTATTTTGAAAACCATTCATTCATTTATTTTGAAATGGCGACCAGGCCAAAAAAACTTTTTTTTAATTTTTGACATCCCGTAGTTCAAAAACTAAGACGTTTAGGACATATGTTTATATAAAGTTTTTTCTCATTTTTTGTTGTAGAATCGTTTGATTAAGTTTGTCGGTTGAGTTATATATGTATGTAGGTAATTTGATTGAAATTAATGAAAATTTTGATGTATATTGGTGCCTAAACGGTGAGGTTTATCGACTTTAATAAAGAGTAACTTATTTTTTAAGTTTTTGCTAGTCTATAAAATGGTGCCCCAGATCTGTCAAAATAAAAAAGTTATGATGTAAATAAATTTTAAGTTTTAGGTAAAGTGCTCTCTGCTGGTATTTAAAAAAAATACTTTTATCTTAAAATGTTAGAATCTGCAAAGCTTGATTTGTGTGCCAAATATCAACTGGATTGGTTAAAAAATAAATGCAATATGGCGAAAAAACCAAAATAAAAATTGAACTTTGACGGCTTGTAACTCGAAAACGAATGATATTTTGAAAAAAATATGTGAAGCTCTACTCTTGTTTTGTCAAGTAGAATCGCCCCATTAAGTTTCGTAATTGATTTTTGAATCACCCTGTATAATAATGTAGCTTTCATTTTTAATCACAGTTAAAGAATGATGGAAGATGCGATGATTAAGCGACGACCGACGCCATGTAAGGAAACAAAAGAATCCTCAAAAGGAGTGATAACCGCGTAGCCGGAACGTAAGCGCGCCGTAGCGGTGTAAGTCGCCAGGTAGTCGCCGTTACGTAATTATTACCCTTAAAATGTTTCCCATTTTGGTCGCAGACCCGTAATAGAATAGTAGTAATTACGTTTCTATCAACAGTAAATACAACTTTAATGTGTGCAACAAAAGTTGTCGGATCGTAAAGAAGACTAAAAATGCTGCTTGCGATGTAAGTGTTTTTCAAAATGCGCGAAATTTTTTCTTCTTAAGGTACGCGCATATACGTCGGCATCGGACGGATGGTACAGATCGGAAAAAATACTTTTGGTGAAATAAAATGATACACACGAACATGCGAGTCAAGGAAAAACCCTGGGTAAATATTAAAAGTTAGCGCCTTTTCACCCATGGTATAAAACCACTGGGTTAAAACCCTCCTGTAGGAATCGGCTTAAATTTTTGTCAAATAACTCAATTTCTACCTTTTATCGCAAATATGAAACGGTAATGGCCGGATTTTAATTCAAGTTGCTATATTTTTACGGGATTTTTAAATCCGGTGCAAATCGCTCGCATACAGGGTGGCCCACCATATTCGACACGGTCTGTAGCTGGATAACCATGGGGTTTTTAAAAAAGTAAATACTGAAACATATACAGGTCGGATAAGGCCACAGTATACAATTATTTTACTCTATACAGGATGTCTCAAAAAAGTGTGACGTATCAAAGTTATATTTTTTAAATGGAGCACCCTATATTTTATGACGGTTTTAGATTCTACATAAAAAAATAATTTAGGTTTGTTAATGGTACCAAGTGTCTAATTTTATTCGTTTTTGTGATATTTGATTTTTTTTCAAAACGCAGGGGTGCAATTAAATTAATTTTATTTTAACAATATAAACTCCTTAAACTCTAAAATTTGTTACAAGATTAGGAAAAGTTTGTCTTATCATACGTAGGTCAAGGAACAAAAATAATTTCAATTTTTTAGAAAGTCAAATAGCAATATCTCTCTTATTTTAAATGGAACACCCTGTATTTTTTTACACCACATGATGACAAACCAAATGCTCTTTCCAATAGATAGGTTGCCCATACGTATCTTTTATACTTTTTAAGTAAATTTCGTTTTAACATATTTTTATTCCAAATGTCTATTTAAATGTAAATAGGCTGTGATATAGCTATGCCTATTTACTAAGCCGTTATTGCAAATTGTAAATTTGTTGGAAAAAAGCACAAAATTAAAAGATTTTATATTATCTGCCACTATTTTTAAAATTCACAGAAAAAAATTAATTAGTTGCTTATAATGCTACTTCCAATAACACTTATTTCAGCTGAATGTGGTAATGATAAAACTTGTGTTTTTAAACAATCCTAATAACGCCTCTGGTCAGTTATGACGACATT
The DNA here is from genome assembly GCA_014170235.1 of Listronotus bonariensis. Lineage (NCBI taxonomy): Eukaryota > Metazoa > Arthropoda > Insecta > Coleoptera > Curculionidae > Listronotus > Listronotus bonariensis. The sequence goes on along the minus strand of JACEGR010002265.1, from coordinate 49,460 downwards.
CTGTGACCTATAACTCATTTCTTCCATTATCCATAATCACTGTGTCAAATTTTTTAAAGCAACTATTAAGGTTATCAGATGGTTTATCCAGGAATATTTTTCAGGATTAACTCTAAACTAAAGTAAACCACTTTTTCACATCCTACCAGTATTATATCATCTTGTTGTTGTAGAAGAAGGGTTTTTATTTAAAATTATTGAAATTTCTTTTAAATTGACTAAAACACTAGTAATCAATAAATGGTCGTTGTTATTTTCTTAAGAAAAATATTAATGGCTGCTATGTCACAGCCAACTTTAATTTAAATAAACATTTGGACTAAAAATTTGTAAAAACAGATTTTACTAAAAAGCACAAAAGATAGGTATAGGCAACCTATCCATTTAAAAAAGTATTTTATTTGTCATCATGTAACGTAAAATAATACAGGGTGTTCCATTTAAAAAAGAGAGATATGGCTATTTGATTTTCTGAAAAATTGAAATTACTTTTTAATCACCCTGTACAATATTTGATCTTGATTTGACCTACAGATGATATGGCAGACTTTTTCTAGTCTTGTTACACATTTTAAAGTTTAAAGTGTTAAAAGTGTTAAAGTAAAATCAATTTAATTTTACCTCTGCATTTAAAAAAAAATCAAATATCACAAAAACGAATAAAATTAGACACTTAGTACTATAAACAAACTTGAGTTATTTTTTAAAGTAGAATCTAAAACCGTCATAAAATATAGGGTGTTCCGTTTAAAAAAATATAACTTTGATACGTCACACCTTTTTGAGACACCCTGTATAGACTAAAATAATTTTTCACTGTGGTCTTATCCAACCTGTATATGTTCCAGTATTTACTTTTTTAAAAACCCCATGGTTATCCAGCTACAGACCGTGTCGAATATGGTGGGCCACCCTGTATAGGTGGATTAGGTGATAACATATTACTTTTTTTGGAAAGCGACCTTTTGTTTAACCAACAATCGTATTCCTTCGGAAAACATTCAATTTGTGCCTCCCTTATTAACATATTTTCAGAACAAGTAATCTCTTCTGCAGATAAAAGACCCAAACGTCGATTTGTTTTACTTTTGCAATTAAAAATAAACCGTAAAATATACGACGAAACTCTATACATAATTTTAAATCAGGAGAATGTTCAAAATAAACTATTCACTATAGATTCTGCATTAAACATGATACCTGAAAAAGTTTACGCTGCTCTGGCATTATTTAGTTCGACATCTCCTCCGTATTGCTTTTCTCTTTGGATTTCCAAAGATCTTTTAATTTCATTAAAACCATTTTTTCCGATCCGTACCGTCCGTCCGATGCCGATGTATGTGCGCGTACCTTTACAGTTTATTGTAAAAATTGCCTTTCGTTCTCTGTTAATCTGCACCATTATGCAGTAATAGTAAAGAAACAACAATAAAAATAAATGTTTAACATTTGGTCTCCATTCTTAACTAGTACTAAAAAAACAAAACAGATACAGTTTTGTATGTAATATTTAATATTTTAAAACAAAAAGCTTACGTATTTTGCAAAGCTTAATATGGTTAAAAGGTCAACATTGAGTTGAGATGTTTATTTATGAATTAATTAATATTATTCTATAAATTAAAAAGGTAACAAATGAACGAAAATCGAATAATGTTTCTATATAGTTGGTTCTAGGAAAGTTACGTGAGAAACATAATCCTATAAAATGTGACATAATTCATACCACATAGGTATATAAAATACATTTAAATAAATAATACAAGTACTTCTTACCTTCGCTTTCCGGAAGCTACAGAAGGCTCTACCACTAAAGGAGACCCATGAAAATTGAAACCTAAAAAAAGGCGATAATAATGTAACAATTTTTAAAAATATATTAGCATCTACATAGCAAACGAGTTAACCGAAAAATCTAAAGTTTTTACCATGGACCTAGATTTGCATGCTCTTCAATAAACTTCAATAGAATTTTTCTTTAAAATAATTAGGGGAGCCAATAATTGACCCCATTAAAAATTACAGGGGATTTCCTATGTCCCGCCCGGCGATGCATCACCCGATATAGTTTTCATTATCCTCGGATTATTTTTTTAAACTAAAAAATAGCTACATCAAGAATGTCAATATGACGTTTTCTTACAACTTTGAAGCTCTTCGCTTTGTTTACGTCAGTCTCAAATTGTTAGATTAGTGGAATATAAACTATTTGGCATGTAATTAACTTATCCTATCTTTATCTGAATGGTTCGACAATTTCTGATGAGTATACAGACTGTTCACGGATGGGGTTAACAAGAGGATAAATTGACCAAAAATTGGATTCACGAAAAGAAAATGTTGATTTTGTATACAGGGCTCGGAAAAACTTAAAAATATTATTTTCCTCTAAAAGTAAACTACCTATATGTTTCATTTTTAAGCAAAATATTATAAAGAAAATTCATTTAAAATAATGTTTGTAATCGATAACCACAAAAATACAAAATTTTATTGAAGTCCATAATTTGGCAAAAAAACTTCGTTTACGGCTGAAAAATTGTGTTGTGTAGGAATTTGGAGAAAACAGGTGTTTAAAAAGAAAATTATAAAAGGTTTCTAGGTCATTTAATTCAAAAAATTTAAATAATTAATTTTTAATTATCCCAAATTACGATCAGACAATGCTCCCTGTTTTGATACGGAGGCGATCCCTTTACTAATATCCATGTATCTTGTGTACCTATTGATACAGATATCGTTTTTAAAAGACTGATAGATTTGGACTCCAGCAAGGGGGCTGGTTACGATGGTATTCCTGCAATCTTTCTGATTAACTGCTCTCCGACTTTGGCGCTTCCCTTAGGCATTGTATTTGATCTTTCTATGAGGACTGGAGTATTTCCTGGTTTATGGAAAACAGCAATGGTTACACCACTTTACAAAAGTGGTGACAGAGATGATGTTACTAACTATCGTGGCATTTCTGGTTTGTGTTGTATTGCAAAGGTCTTCGAATCCATGGTAACTGACTATCTGTTCTCTTCCTTTAGAGATATAATTACACATGCTCAACACGGTTTTTTTCCTGAAAGATCCTGTCAAACCAATTTGGTACTGTATACTAACTTTCTCTGCTGTGCTCTTGATTCTGGATTGCAGGTTGATTCGATATATTTTGACTTTTAAAAGGCCTTTGACAAGGTAAATCACGATATATTAATCCTAAAACTTGAGCGTTATGGAATAAGTAATCCACTACTATCCTGGATCAGTAGCTATCTTCGAGACCGAACCCAAATAATTAAGTTCTGTAATAGGAAATCCAAGGAGATAAAGGTGTATTCTGGAGTGCTTCAGGGATCTCATTTGGGTCCTTTTCATTTCCTTATGTTCATAAACGACCTATGCTCAATTTTCAAAAACAGCCGATTTCTTCTGTTTGCCGACGACTTAAAGATATTTCACAAAATAAATTCAGAAGTTGATTGCATATTATTACAAAACGATATAGATTCTTTAAATAGTTGGTGTAAACAAAATCAAATGGCATTAAACATTTCCAAATGTAACATTATATCCTTTACGCGAAAAAAGAATCCAGTAAACCGTAATTATTTTATTGGAGATTCTAAGTTAGGCAGAGTTTCTCTAATTCGTGATTTGGGTGTTTTGTTTGATAGCGAACTGCGATTTACTTTACATATAGATTACATCATCGAGAAAGCATTTAGAATGGCAGGGTTTGTTATGCGACAGTGCTGGGACTTTAAGAACGTCGAGACACTTAAAACAATATATTATGCCCTTGTGAGGAGCCACTTAGAGTACTGTTGTGTTGTCTGGTCCCCTATGTATAATGTGCATATCAAAAGAATTGAGCGAGTGCAATCGAAGTTTACGAAATGTTTATTGTATAGGACAGAGGTTACCAATATTTCTGATATTCCATATCCGGAACGACTAAGGTTAACCGGCCTCCAGAGCCCGCAGGGTCGACGTGTGCAGCAGGATTTAACATTTGGGCATAAAGTTATTAATAACTTCGTCAACTGTTCCGAACTCCTGAGTTTGTTTACTTTTAGGGTCCCCCTTCGCTCTACAAGGCAGACAGATTTGTTCTTCTTGAACCCTATCAGAACAGACATAGGTAGTAACGACTCAATTAGGCGGATTATGAGATCGTTAAATGGATTACCAATGGAGTTAAACTTTAACTGCCCTCCGGATAAGTTTAAGAAGGTCATTAGGGCCGTCGTTACAAACGTTTGATGGGCAGTATTTCTCGATAACTTTTGTGTTTTTTTATATTTTTTTACTGTGTTTTTAGCTATGTAGGTCTACCTTTTTAATTATGTTTTTCTTTTAATTATTTGATTTTTACGTTAGTTTTTAAAGTCTTTGTTTATTTTTTACTTTTGAGTTTTTGTGAGGTTTTTCGCTTTTTCCGTCTGAAGTAATTTTTTATAGTTATTGTCGTTTTTACAATTGTTTGTTTTATTTTTGTTTGTTATTGTATTTTAAAGTATATAAGTATATGTTTTTAATTATGTTTTATTTAAACAACTTTCATATTAGTTTTTAAGGTTATTTTTTTTGTACTATTTGGGCACTGCCTGAAATGTAGGTTTAATAAATAAATAAATAAAAATTAGTCTTATATTTTTTTAATACACCTGTAAAATTAATAAATCCATTCAAAATACTAATCTTAATACATTTTCTAAATAAAATTTTGCCTAAAAATGGAAAATAAAGGTAGTTTGCTGTTGGAGAAAAATCATATTTTTTAAGTTTTTGCAAACCCTGTATACTAAATCAACATTATTTTCTTCGTGTCTCCTTTTTTTACAAGCAAAATTTTTTATAAAGAATGATTTTTTTTCGTTAAATAAATTTTTTGTTTCATTTGTCCCCTTGTTAACCCCATCTGTGGACAGTCTGTATAAGTAAAAATTTTTGACTGCATTTTTTTAAAATTTATAAACATCTTTTTTATGTCAATTAGAAGTTATAAATTCAACAAAAAAAAGCACTTTTATTGCAATTAAAACAAAAAAAAAACAAAAAATTACAAGCTTTTTATTAACCACGAAAAACAAGCTTTTTATTAACCACAAGAAGAAAACTTGGCTTTTAAAACTATCATATTTGTTCATTACCAGTTGTTTTCAAATGTTATAAGACAAAAAAAATGGAATCAAAAATTTTGACCTATAATTAATATTCCAAAATTAGTGGGCCACCTTAAGATGCTAAGTTATACTTCTTTTTATTTAAAAAAAAAAATATTGTTTAATAAGTGACAAATTCTACCCCCAGGCTATTTTTTTTTATTTCACTCCATCCTAATATACAGGGTGTTTCCTATTTGCGGTAAGAAAATTTAGGTCCATATTTAGTTAATATAAACCTAGGTCCGGAAACGCTTTGTTTTTAAGATACAGGTGTTACGGTTTAAAAGAAAATTGAGTTTTTAATAATATCTTTAATATGCCTAATTCGATTTTATTAAAATTTGGCTGTAGTATTTGCTGAAATAGACAGTTAATTTCACACCTAACCAAATTTAATTAGTGAGACCAGGGCGGCATGGGACGCATCTTAGCTAATATAACTGAAAAAATGCACGCCACTGACTTTCTTTTAACTTTTATATAATTTTTGGATGAAACACCGGAAAATGCAACTTTTTTATATATTTTTACGTAGCTTGATGGGACAAAGTAAAGTCAATATTTAGAAGAAAAATGGATAGAAGTGAGATATTTTTCCCAAATACAGGGTGATCATTTTTAAGTCGGCACTATTGTTTACTTTCTTATTATTGGAGATATGAAGTCAGTTTAATTAGTAAAGTTGTAGTACTTTTTTCGCTAATTAACGTCCTGGCAAAAAACAATTAAACATCGGGTTTTAGATGTATTACAAAAAATCTACTTTTTTTTAATGGAACTATGGAACACCCTGTATATTATATCATCATTTGAAAGATATTTATAAAAAGTCTTTATGTGATATATCCAATTTTTAATATTTTCGAAAATATGGCCACCCTCAGGAATTTAATAGTAAACCAGCATTTTTTAAATAAAACACTTTAGTATAATACATCACCTTTAAATAGATATATTAAAAAGCTTTAAGAAAATAGCACATTGGATCTGTTTAGTTTGGGAAATATGGCCATCCAAATCTAAAAAAATTGTGGGTATAGTGTCTATTTTATCTTTGACACCAAACTTAGTTCTTATAGCTAAAAGCTGAAGATATACCTAATTGAAATTTAACATAATTTATAGATTTGAATGGCCATATTTTTTAAACTGTTAGAGATAGCCACACTTATCAATGGTGTTTTCTTAAAGATCTTTAAAATATCTATTTATTGGTGATGTAATATACAGAGTGATTTATTTTTAAAATGCCGGTTTACTATTAAATTCTCGAGGATGGCCATATTTCCGAAACTTTTGAAAATTGGATATATTACATGCAGAGTTCTTTTCAAGCTCTTTTTTTCCAAATTTTACCAACAAATTGCATTTTCCATAAATTGTTTTTTTTTTGGAAGGCGATGACAGAAAATGACAAAACATTATTTTTTAATACCTTTTTTAATTATTTAGCTATCCCAACTTATTATGTTATTAAAAACCAACCTCATGTTTTAAACTTATTTTAATTAACTTACTTTAGCTTAAAAAAAATACGACTTTATTATATAAAAGCACTATTACAGAAAAAATTTATATTTCCCGGCTGACCTGGCAAAACCTCCTAAATGATTTCGACCATTTTTTGCAGGATGACAAAAAGCCGTTTAATCTGATAGTGGTTTATTAATTATTTAATTTTTTTGTGTCAGTATTTAAAGTATATTATATAAAACATCTATGGGAAATTTTTTAAAGTAATAAGTGTTTTTTTTGTCACAATTTTAAATTTAAAAAATGTAAAATTTTATGATTAAAATGCAGATAGGAGATTTTGCCAGGTGAACCGCGATTAACTAAGTGAAAATAAATTAACAAGCTTTTAAACAAGATATCACTCAACCCCTCTTTCTATTTAAGATTTTGGGGGTAAGTCTCAATCCTGCTAGAGGGTTGCAGTTCAGGTGGTAAAAGTGGCAAAAAATGTTTTCTCCTAAAATCAAAAATTGCGTGTCCAAACATTTTTCCCTAAATGAGCTTCGCCCAAAATTAGTTCTGATTCGTTTTCAAAAGGCCACCAGGACCGGATTAAGCTTGAATAGATGAAGCGACCGATTCAGACAAATCGGAAAGGGCGCAAATAAAAAAAATATATGCAAAAACGATTTTTTTTCTTTTTGGTTATAGTTAAAAGTGGACTGCAAAATACAAATGAAAACCCTGTACCATGCACTAATATACAAGTTTAAATTTTTGTGATTTTCGCAGAAAAAAAAATCAAAAATAATTATTTATTATACAAGGGAAAAAGCCTTAGATTTTAGCTCGAAGTTGTGTTGTATCCCGACGAGAAGCGGAGGGAAACAATAAACCGAGAGCTAAAATCCAAAATTTTTCCGGTGTATAGTACATAATGTTTTTACTGGTATGGCAAAAACAACAACATATTATTGAAAAAAAACTAATATTAAAGTCAGAAAATTAATCATGTAAAATTTAAAGTTTCAAACTAGTCGACTGGTATATTTAAAACACAATTAGACCTTCCATTACTATAGAAACTCTTAAGAAAATAATTTAGTATCTGTCAATGTAATTTTGTAATTTGACGGAAGGAAATTAAAAAAATTAAAATAAAAGCGATCGTTTAGTAGTTATTTGGAATATTATAAAGTTAAAAAATATCTGACTGGACTTCTAATATAAGGAAAATGTATGTTCTGTATAATACATTTTTCTAAAATTAAATATTTACCTTTACTTACTTGGATGTATATCCGGAAAAAAGTAATTTTATGAAAAGTCAAAAAGCAACATTCTACTACCTGTTAACAGAGATACAATGTCAAATTTTTGCCCGTCGCGGAAAAAATTTTTTTTGGAAATAAACAAACTTGCGTAGTCAGAAGTAATTTTTAAATTTTAACGTCTTTTCGTTATAATAATTTGCGTTATTAGCAAAAATACAGAGGTACTTTACTCTTAAGCAATTTTGGCCAAACCTCGTAGATCTCCGACACAATTTAATATCTGGTGTTTTAGGTTTTGGACCATACAGAAATTTTTAACGTAAAAATTAAGGAATAACTTTTTACGTAGAATTATTAATAAAAAGTTTCCCATATGACGGCAACTTACGTAGACACACTGTATATGATGACACAAGCAAGTGTGGTAAAATAAACAAATAACTAGTTATTATGGTCTAATAATACCAAAACAACACAACAATACTTTTATTAATAAAAATACAGGGTAGCTCAGGCGGAATAGCAGTAGAAATGGTAATAAAAAAATCCTTACAGCAAAATGTTATTGTTTTGTTAAGTGCATCATAACTATGTAAAAAAAATACTTTCGGACAAGCTCATTTTTCGTGAGTAGCTTCATTTTTTCCTTTCAATCATTTTTGTTGGTGGTAGTATACAGGGGTAGCAGAGATTAAATATGTTGATTTGATAAATATCATAAAACCAGGATGACAGTCCTCGCAATTTGTAGAACAATGTGGGTATTAATTTATATAAATATTATTTAATCAACAAGAAAAAAAATTAGCTGGTTAGTAGTTATTTTTACTATATCGTTAACCAAACATGTTGGTTGTAGGGGACTCTTTGATGAAACCTTACATTTTGTAGGAAAAATATTTTTTCGGCTTATTTAGACACTTATCTAGAATTATAACAGAGGAAATTCCTGTTCGTAATACATTTTTGATATCTGTTAAATCAACACATTTAATTCCTGCTACCCCTGTAAGCTACCACCAACGAAAGTTGTTGTAAGAAAAAAGTTTAGCGTTTCGTCAAAATGAAGCTCACGAAAAATTAGCTTGTTAGTAATGACTTGGAAAAATGCTTAAGGGGTCCCTACCTATTATGTATTATTACTCATTTTTACCCTGACTTCAAAAATTTTTGAGAAAGGTAGAAAAAAACTGTTTTTTCGCTTTTACAAAAATAGTTCGATTAAGCTGAAATTTGAAGCAAATATACCTTATAGTATTCTAAATGTACTGTATTTTTTCATCAATAAATATGGAGCCGTTATTATGAAAACTTATTTAAAAAAAAAACATTTTCAACCGCCATTTTTATTCTTTTTTTTTCATCAAAAATGGTCTGCTAAGGGCTCATTTTTTTAAAGTTTTTTTGTCAACTTTATTAAAAATATATGTGTGGAGTGATTCATTTAGAGATACTTTTTCTTGTAGGTATTTTTGGATAGATAAAATGGGTTCTAATTTCAAACTGTCATGGTATTTGTGTTCAGTACTGTTTGGCAAATTATCCGGAAAAGACTTAGCCCCCGGCACAACGTCTAAAACTTGTTCAACTGTATTATGAAAATCATCATTCTCCGAGAAATGACTTTCGTACTTTTCGGGCAACTTATGGTCAACGCATAATCGGCGTACTAAGCCGACTATTGGCTGTACCATCACAAAAATTTGAACTTCAATTTTCATTATTGGATAATTCTTGCCCAAATGAGCCACATCCAGCACATAATAATTTTGACGCTCGGAAATTGGAGCTTAAGAACAGACCATGTTAGGCGTAGTTAAGGCCAACATTTGAAAGTCATAATCTTTTAAAAATTAATGTAAGATATAGTTCTTCCGTATAGTAATAAATATTACTTAATAAAATTTTAATTTTAATTTTTTTTTAAAGAGTACCTCCAAATGAATTACCCCTTACTTTAATTAAAAATAAATAAATAAAAAACACAAAATATTGTCATTTTTTATAATACTCGTACATTGTATTACTTTTGTTAAAAAATTATTAATATTTATTAAAATTGTAATTTAAAAAAAATTATAAATATTTTAAAAAGTTTAGAAATATTTTTAAATCTAAAACTTCGATTATAGGTATACAATGTGTCCGAGGATAGGTCTTAGAAGAAGACAAATTGAACAACATTTTTTCAGCATTTTGAGCAAACTGGTTACATCGTCCAAAACTAAGAAATACAAAATTTTAATCCGATTGGTATTATACAGGGCGAGTTGTAACTAAAAGTAAGAAAAATGACATAGAGACAAGTACTTTTATTTTTTAAAATAGAACAAAATTGCTGGAAAGAATTAAATTTTATGTTTAAAATTAAAGCTAAAGCAATAAAGTAAACAAAAACACTGTTGCCATTTTTTACAATTTAAATTAAAAATTAATTACTGGGCCTGGAGAGAGAAATTTAAAATATTTTAAAGATTTTGGTAAAAGTTGCTCCGCTGATGTGTCGAGTATTTAAGTGCATAACATGTAACAAAAAAGACAATAATCATTTTTTTTTCTTTAATGCTTTAACCACAATTAACATAAAATTCAATTCTCCACAACATTTACTTATACAATTTTGTCCTACTTTTAACAATAAAAGTACTTTACACCAAGGTTAATTTATACAGAATCAGCTAAATAACATATCAGATAGGCAATGTAAAGAAAAGAGACAATCTAACGTAAATACTTGCATGTAAACACATCTGATTGGATTAGTCACATACATCCTTTTTTGTTGCTTTATTCGACGATATCCCAATACCTACCTGCTTAACCAGTATATACTTGGAATAGGCTGCGACACATAGTCGACTTTAGGCAGTTCGAGGTCGGGGACGCAAGGGACAGCACTGTTTCGAGAAAAGTTGGCAAGACTGGGTAAAGTTATTATATTTTGACAGCTGATTATTAATTCAGTGGCGTCAAAAATTTGTGCTTTTCATTTTGCGTTGTTTTTAGTGATATTTGTGGAAAGATGTGATCCCAAAAGTTTTTTATTTAGGTCTAGGTCATTTTTCATATTTTTAGTTATAACTTGCCTATTTACTACCAATAGAAGCAAAACTTTGTATTTCTTTGTTTTGGACCATGCGGCCTATTTTCCCAAAATGCCGATTTTAAATTTAAAAATTTTGTTCCATTTGTTCTTTAATACCTACCCATCCTGGGACACACTGTATACCTGTAATTCAACTTTCACATTTAAAAATGTTTCTAAACCTTTCAAATATTTAAAAATTCTGTAAAATTACAATTTTAATAAATAATATTGATTTTTCGACAAAAGTAACACAATGTACCAGTATAATGAAAAATGTCAATATTTTGTGTTTTTTTATTATTATTTTTTTCAATTGTTATCAATTGTAGTGTATATTTCTTATTATATTTATAAAAAGTTGACAAAAAAAAAACAAAAAATGAATATGCAACACGTGGCCCAATACCGGCCAATTGCCCACTTTCGTGTCTTTTTGTTATCTTTTTGCCAATGCCTTGCCATTAAAGAGTGTTGCCAATGCCAGTAAATTAAATGTACATGGCCGGAAAAAAATGTTATATGGGTATATAATAGTCTAAGAGTTGGTAAGTATTTTTGAGAAGGTGTTTAAGGCACAATAAAAATCATCCACAATGCTTTTTAATGTTAATTAAATATAGAAACGCAGACTTGGCTAAGGAATGGCGGGGCATAAGCAACAATAAAAAAAAATCCTTGCTCTTAAAAACTTTCATTTCAGACACTTTCTTAGCGAGATTTATTAAACTCGGGCACAGTTTCGGGTAAAAGTCTGCATAGGGTCCTGAAAAAGTCAAAAATTTCCGATTCAAGATTTATTTTCGACCCGTATACCGTATTTTTTTGTAGATATTACGAAAAAACGACACAAGTTTAAAAACAGGAAGCTAAAGTTTAAAAAGAAGAGTCAGTATTTTTTAAAATCTTAAAAACCCTTTTACCGATATTAGATAAACTTTGCTACAGTTATTTGGTATAGTAAGGCGTTTGTTGAGCTCTACTAGATTAAGATTATTAAGTTCAATAAGAAAAAAACCTCTGACTTTTTATAAAGTTTTTATAATTTCTTTATTAAGCATTTCAATGTGCAACAAAAAAATCACTTAAATTTCTTTTATAAGGTACCCATAGACAACGGGACATAAAAAATAAATAAAAATTGCCAGTTATTTCCTTTAAAATAAATGGAAATTTGTGTATTTTATTGTAAATCTTCATATTCCTTATTTATTAAGGTCAAAATTTTTACCTTTTTAATTTTAAATTTTATTTTATGTTGTTTATGGATACTTTTTGGAATGACTTTAAATGACTTAGTTTTATTTCTCAATTAGACTACAGGCCCGTGTCAAAAAATGGATGATTTATATGAACCACCATGTGATGTATATAGGACAATATAAGAGCACAAAATAATAAAATTCTGCACTATGATGTCACTTGTAAGTTGCCCAACTGAGTGCTGGTGAGAATTCAAAAGTGCAGATAGAGCAAGTACATTTTGGTCATATACTTTTGTACGTCATTTTCACCGTCGATAGATCCGTGAAAAATAATAAGAAAGCGCGCAGTCCCGTAAAAAATGGTGCGCCACGAAGTCGGTGATTTTTTTTATTTTCTGACAGTTCCAGGGTAAATTTAGTCATTTCATTCTGTACGGTATCAGTTTCATACTGTTTCAATACAGCTTGCAATCCATTATTTCGCAACGCCGTACAAAAATCATGCGGCAAGGGGAAAAATCGAGGGTTGTAAGCCCCTCTCTTTCCGTGGTCCGGGGGTAATTTGAAATAAGATAAAATAAATTTATTTTGAAAGTATTTTATACACAGGTAATATTTAATTAGATATTTTTAAAAAATTTGGAGGAAGCCTTCTATGCACCAAAAGACGTGTTTCGGCATACAAGAAAATTTTTTTTACCTGTGTTCCATGAAAGGTTTAAGTTAAATATTTTTAATTTAAAAATGGTACGCCACTGCATTTTTCTGAAATAAAAATAATTTTTAAAATACCCATTAGGTTTGGAATAACAAATTGGATCCCTTGACTCCTTTATTAGATGCACGGTTTTTGCGTAAATAAATAAAAACCATTCCTTGGCATGGTCATTTCGTATCAAAAATATCAAATGCCACAGTAAAAATTAGTTTTGCTAATTATTTATTTAATTAGACCATGATTTGACCATGCCGAGAAATGGTTTTTATTTATTTACGCAAAAACCGTTTATCAAAAAAAAAAAAAGGTCAAATTTGTATCAAACTTCATCAAACTAAATGAGAATTTTTAAAAAATATTTCTATTTTAGAAAAATGCAGTGGCGCAATATTTTCTTCTTTAAAAATATTTACCCTAAACCCCTTATAAACAACACAGGTAAAGATTATGTTTTTTTTTCTTGTATGTCAAAAAATAATGTTTTTTTAAAATGTTTTAACACCCTGTAGTTCAAAAACCAAGACGTTTAGGACATTTATGTTTATATAAAAAAAATCTAATTTTCATTGTTAAATTTATATCCGAAGTTTCTCCAATACCTTCGAAGCCACCCTGTATTTTAGAGATAAAGCAAGTCCGGACATATGGTTATGCAACTTTTTTTTTATAAAAACAAACATAAAAAATCACCCCCTTAGATTTCGTTCTCTAGTAAGGATACACCCTGTATAAGTTTTTAAAAAGCATAATTACACAGCTGGTAGGTGGTAGAGGAGCTTTCCTCGCCATAGGAGGTACCACCCCACCACCCTTTAAAGGACCCGTGAAGTATAATAAATAATAATAATAATAATAATAAATTTATTTCCAACCTTGCATTTTACATACAAATTTATTTTACAAATGTCATAAAATTTTAAAGTTAGTAAACCAATTTTTTTAATTGCACCTAAGTGACTAAACACCTGTATGTGCGGAATTTAAACCTTATTATTGAACTGTATTCATCCTAAGAAAATTAAGTTACAAAAAAAAATATGAAAAGGGTAAACAAAACTTAACAATAATACAATTATATAGCACCCTTTAACAAAATATACCTTTAAATCTTTGTAAATTATCATAAATAAATGCTCTACATGCCTCAGAAAATTTTTTTGAGCCTGGCATGGATCTTAGTTGGGGTGGCAATAAATTGTATATTTTAGGAGCTAGATAAAAACAAGACTTCAGTTTCTTTGACGTAATTGCAGCGGGCGTCTCCAACTGTCTGTTGCATCTGTTTCTCGTATGATAACTATGATTTATATAAGATTTTAAATTCTTTGATTTATGAATATATATGCAGGTTGACAAACAGTATAGTGAGCGTACATCAAACACATCCTTTGAGTACAAAAGTCTAGTTGAATATCTTTTATCTTTTCTATAAATAACCTTCAAAACGTAGTTCTGTGTTACGTTCAAAGGTGCCAGTGAATTTTGTAATAGTCCACCCCAAACAACCACGCCATACCTCAACAACGACTCGACAATTCCCTGTACACTGTAATCAATAGATCTTTGTTCAAAATGTCCCTTATTGCGTAAAATTTGTATATTAGCTTACGAATATTTTTTGATAGTTTTAGAGCATGGTGGTCCCACCTTAAGTGTCTGTCCATTACTATTCCCAAATACTTCAGACATTCAACCTCTGCTATATCACTCTCAAGACTGTCAACGTGAATAGAATGAAATTCAGGACGATTAGCCAAAGATAGGGAAAACGCAATATAGTTCGTTTTAGATACATTCAGAGTTAGTTTGAAGGAATCCAACCAGTTCTTTATTTTACTCACACCTTCCACCGCATAATCCTTAACTGAGTCCCATGTGTTACCAGAAAACACTACAACGGTATCATCTGCATATGAAACGACTGAACCATTTTGTAAGTTAATGTCAGTTAATGAATTAATGTATGCTATAAAAAGCATTGGTCCCAGGACTGTACCCTGGGGGACACCTATTTTGATATTGAGTGGATCACTAAAATTTTGCCCAATTTTGACAACTTGTGTTCTGTTACGCAAATAGTCCGCGAAGACATCATACACGATGCCCCTAACCCCATAAGAGTGAAGAACACTAAGAAGAGAGTCATGGGGCACCGTGTCAAATGCCTTAGCAAGGTCCAAAAAACAGCCAAGCACTTTTCACCCCTATCAAGACTGTTAGTAATATGTCTACACAGTTCAAAGACAGCATCAGTTGTACTAAGACCATTAGTAAAGCCAAATTGGCGTTCAGATAAAGTTTTGTTTTGAAAAAGAAGTTCATTAAACGATCCTTTAAGCACTTTTCAAAAATCTTAGCGAATGTATTGATGATACTAATGGGGCGATAGTTATTTATGTCAGTCTTATCCCCTGACTTAAAAATTGGTATCACAACAGCAATTTTAAAGCAATTTGGGATTTTAGCCGTTCGAAATATTAAATTAAAAATATGAACAAGGGGGTCAAGCAGGTGGGTGTGTATAAGTTTTACTACTTTTGAGTCAATGCCATCCTCTCCCGGAGCACTATCATTTTTTAAAGAAAAAATTTGCTTTATTATTTCCGCTTTGTTAGTTGGTTTTAAGAACATGGAGTAGGGTGCACTTCCATTTATAGAAATAGGATGGACAGGATTTTTATTTTTTTATACATATTATAGCCTACATTGGTAAAAAATTCATTGCAATAATTTGCCATCTCCTTATCATTAGAAAACTTAGAATTATTTCGTGTTATATCAGGGGTTGTAAAATTCCTGGATGGTCTGGAGTCAGATGCCTCTTTAACAATATTATAGATCTTTTTAAGGTCATTACCACTGTCTTGTATTTTGTTTTTGTAATATTCATGTTTGCGTTTTTGTATAATTTTGTTAAGATTATTACGATATGCGTTAAAAACCCTTTTATTTTCTTCAGTATTGTGATTTATAAGCCTTTTCTTCATTTTGTCCTTCTTCTTTATGCAATTAATTATCCCATTAGTTATCCATGGTTTAATTTTTTTGTAGTTCTTAGTGTGGAAAGTTTTTCGAGTTCTAGCTTGGTTTAGAGCTACAAACATAATATTATTTAACTCCTGCATGGCCGTTTCGGAATCTTGTGATTCAAAAACACTAGTCCAATTTTGTTCCCCAATGCGGTCACTAACCACATTATAGTCTATTTTAAAATAAGTTTGCATATTAGCCGTATCCCTGATGGAATGCTCGCTAGGTTCACAGGATATGTTTAGCATAATAGCATTGTGATCCGTGATAGAGGAATGCAGATTAAATGAGGAGTATTCTAGGTTTGACCTTAAGCGCCTCCTTACAAATATATGATCCAAACAAGTGCTGGACGTATCTGTAATACGAGTAGGGGAGTTAATAGCAGATACAAAACCCAAATGACCCAAAACTGAACTGTAGATCACCACATCCAAGTTATTCTCATTAAGTAGATTTATATTTATATCCCCTATTAAAATATCTACATTACCCATGGGACGGTTAGCAAAGTATGCCTCAAGATCTGTCAGGAAGCAGGGTGTGCTTGTTGACGGTGGTCTATATATGCATGATATACTAATTAAGACATTGTTTACAGACAATTCAATACTGGTCACAGTTACCTTTGAGATTTCCATTTTTAAATGACTTACTTTATGAATCATATTAGATCTAACGTAAACCATTGTTCCATCACTTTTATTGAAATTTGCATTATTATAGTACATTGTAAATCCCTCAATATAAAATTCATTACCACCATTGCATTGCCATGTCTCTGAGAGAACAATTATATCACAAAAATGTAGGTTATATCCCTCTAAAAAAGTAACAAGTTCATTAAAGTTTTTTCCTATGCTACGAATATTAAAATGAACAATGTTTAAAAGTTTATTTTTCAACTGAAGTTTATTGTCTAAAAAATCAAAGTTTAAAATAATTTCCTCCCTAATTTCATTACTTAAGTTATCTAAATCATGCAAAAGTTCAATTTCTTCTTGATTATGAGCCATTAGTGCCGCCATAATCAATTTTGCTTCTCAAAACATTTATTAAGTAAAGATAGGAGGGACAAGCTGGGTCACCAGCTCTGTGGTCAGTCTTATAGTTTACCTTGTATTTATCGTTTGCTGCCATACAATTTTTACATGACTTGTTAGGATTTTTGCACTCACGAACATCATGGCTCTCCGAACACTGCTCACAAACTGACTGGTTTGGACAAGTATCATGCTTATGGTAGAATTCTTGACATTTAAAACAGCGAGTAATTCCAATATCCTCATAAATGGGATATCTCTTCCAGCCTATGTATACTTTTCCAGAAGACATAAATTTGTGGAACAACCCAGGAGAACATTCCCCGAATATAATACAAAGATTGTTACTTTTCATTTTCTTTACAAAGGTTATATCTAATTCATCATTAGCACTTATAAAGGCATTCTGTTCTCGGATACATTTCTCAAAATCTTCCTTGCTCATATCACTATCGCAACCTATTATCTTTATTCTTGGTCTTTTCATTTTTGTTATTTCCACTTCATAATCCAAAAGTTTGTTCTCAGCTTCTTTCTTTAGTAATTCCAGGTCCCGTCTATTTTGACACTTTACTAACAAGGTGCCTTTAGAAGTGTTACGCGTACTCTTTATCGCAATTTTCAATTCCGAAGGTATAATTTTTTGTTTTAGATCTGCTTCCATTTTTTTTATGTTTTGCTGTTGTTTGGGTTTAATTATTAAAGTAGGTATATTGCTTATGCCTAAGGTTTTGTTTTGTCTCTGGGAAGCTGGACAGGCTAAAGCTTGACTATATGATCCATTCGATACCGGGTTTTTGTCTAATTGTTTGCTTTTTAGATCCTCAATCTGCTTCTTAAGCATAGTAATAATTTCTTCTTTGTCTAAGATAATTGTTGTTTTATCCTCAATGGAGTTTTTAAGTAGGACGCAGGTATCAAAACTAAGGCATTTCTTACAATGGTAAATCATAACCCGACTATTGAGTTGTAGTACTTTCACTTCGGAGGAAGTAAGACCCGCACAAGTCTTGCACAGCCCCACTCGACACCCATCGCACTTAAACAATTCCTTACACTTGTCTTTGCAGACGTCGCATTCCATGTTTACCAAATTTTACCAAATTTTGAGGTTAGAAAATAGACTTTCATTAATTTTAGATACCAAAAAAAAGTTTTGACCACAATCCCCTTTCACACTAAAAGGAAACTGCCAAAGCAACCCTGTAAACACTTTTTCAATAAAAGAATCGTACTTTTTAATGAAAAAACTCAATTTAGAAATTCGAACACATGTATTTGTTGTTATTATGTTAACCTTCATACTACTACTCAGTCTTAACGGACGTTTCGGGTTCTGGGTGTGTGAGTCAGTTTTCCTTCTTCCTTCTTTCTCTTTTCTTTTTTTCCTTTTAACCCCCAACTATGTACAAATGATGGCGGCACACCCGGAAGTAAAATGTTCCGGAGGTAAAATACCCCTCCATTCGGATCTCCGAGCGAGGGGTGCATCCGGGAGGCCTTCATCGAGAAGTTTAATTTCTCTTGCAAACATATGTGGGCTTAACACCAATATAAACTCCGTTCACCATCACCTTCAGTCATCTAAGCCTCACATACTGTTTCTAACGGAAACACAAATAAGTTCTAGATCTTCAACCAGCCACCTTCTCTTTCCAGGCTACGAACTTATTTCGTCTTTTCGCCCACATGGTGGTGTATGTGCTTTCGTCCGTAACGATCTGGCTTGTGCTCGAGTTTCCAATCTTGAATCGGGTAGACCCGATATCCTTTGGCTTAAACTTTCCCTTAGGTCTTCAACTAAATTTATCTGCTGTTTGTACCGGTCCCCATCTAATAATTCCTATGTCGAATTCTTTGCCTTTTTTCAACAAAGATCGATAGCATAATTTCTCAGTTTCCATCGGCTGAAATAATTGTGCTTGGCGACTTCAATGTCCATAATAAGGATTGGCTGAGCTCTTCAAAAACTGACCCCCAAGCAGAGCAGCCGAAATCTTTGCAGTCAGTAACTCTCTTACTAGTTACTATATCTTACCCTGCACATCCCGAGGTAAATGAATACATGCCACCACGCACCGTATGGCACTACAACTCAGCCGACTGGGATGGCCTGAGGGACTTCTTCGCCACTTACCCCTGGAATTCCATATGCTTTTCTTCTGGTGATCCTTCTCAAATTTGCAATCAACTGACGGAATCAATTCAATTGGTCATTGAAACCTATATTCCACACACCATGAAGAACCCCAATCAATCCAATTACAAATCTTGTGATAAAGCTAGAATTTTAAAAGTTCATGCTCACAAAAGTTTCTACAGGATCCTAGTCCAGAAAACCGACAGGCCAGCATTGAAGCAAGAAACTACTACAATTAAACAATTTCTGAAGCCAAAGACTCCTTCGACAATCGTATTAAAAACAAAGTTCTTTCTTGCTCAAATGGCAGCAAATCTTTCTGGTCCTTTGCGAAAAACATAAGTAGGAATTTTTGTACCAGTTCTTTTCCGCCACTAGCTTTGGAAGATGAAATTGTTTCTACCGCTAAAGGAAAGGCAGAATTATTTGCTAAACAATTTGCTGCCAATTCAACCCTTGGCCCTCCCGTAAATCATCCAATTCCAGCGGTTACCCCAGTTCCTCATAAAATGCCCGATATGATTTTTAAGGTAAAACACATTAAGCGTATCCTTTCTTCCCTTAACACCAAGAAATCGTCTGGGCTCCAGAACTTGCACCAATCTTAACTCGGCTCTTTCGAATTTCTTACGAGACAGGTATCTTTCCGGAAAGCTGGAAAGCTGCACGTGTTCAACCTATTCCGAAGAAAGGATCTAAATCTCTTCCATCTAACTATAGACCAATTTCAATTCTCTCAGTTCTTTGTAAAGTAATGGAAAAACTAATTCATTTACAAATTCTTAAGTACTTAGAAAAACACAAAATTTTGCATGACAGGCAGTATGGATTTCGCCACAAAGATCTACAGCAGATCTTCTTTCCCTCGTATCACACTGTTGGAATAAGTCTCTTAAGTTTCTAGCTGAGTCCCAGATCGTTGCTCTTGATATATCCAAAGCTTTTGACCAGGTCTGGCATGCCGCACTTCTTAATAAACTTTCCTCCTATGGTCTTTCAACTAAACTCTGTACTTGGCTCTCTAGTTATCTATCTGATCGTCGTATATCAGTTATTGTGGACGGCCATTCTTCATGCTTTCACCAAGTAAATGCTGGAGTCCCTCAGGGCTCAGTTCTGGCACCAACATTGTTTATTCTTCACGACAACGTCCACAACTAATTCCATTCATAGTTTCGCCGACGATAGTACCCTTCACGCCAGTTTTCAGGTCCCTAAACCCATTATTATACCTGACTTGGAAAACAAACGCAGAGCGATGCAGATATCTCTTTCGCAGGATCTTAATTTAATATTGGATTGGGGCGCTAAAACTCTCGTCCATTTTAATGCATCCAAAACACAATCATGTTTCTTGTCGCGAAAAGAGTCATCAAATACTTATCCTCTACTTATGAGCGGCCAAGTTTTACAGAGCAAAGACACCTTTAATCTTGTGGGCGTCACATTTGAAAGTAACCTTAACTGGCATAAACACATTGTATCTATAGCCACGGCAGCTTCAAAAAAGCTTGGATTTCTCTTTCGAGCCAAAAGTATTTTTCCCCTTCTAATTTATACACTTTATATGTGTCCCAAATCCGACCTCCCTTGGAATATTGTTCTCATATCTGGGGCATGGCGTCCGCCACAACCCTAAGCATTCTTGATTCTATTCAAAGAAGAGCTATTCGTCTCATTAATGATCCTTCACTTAAAGAAAGGCTTCCCTCTCTTGCACATCGTCGGGCTGTGGGGGATTTATCGCTTTTTATAGGTACTTCCATGGCTTCTGCTCTGAAGAATTGTCCAGTATAGTTCCTCCACAATCACAACAGTGACATTTTTGTGTACATTTGAATTCTGAACCATACACTATACGGGAACATTTTTTGTTCATTTAAATTTCCAGTTTGGGATCGAGAAAATGGACCCTTAGGAGCCGAAAAATCTTGTTTCGAACGTCCCAATGGCGACAGTGGTATTTTCATGTACTTTTAAATTCTGAAACTTATATCTACAGTGCCCAAAAACTCTTTGGTCGATTTCAGGCCTTATAGTAGGGCCAATTCCAGACACGTAGAGCCATTTCTGAGCTCAGGATCGGATTAAGTGTCAAAAAATAGATAGTATTACATATTATTCGGTCTGACTCTTGTGTATGAACTTTAATTCTTTTTGTGGGGTTGTGTTATCTATTTCTTACATTTAATGCCCTAAAAATAGCTGTAAATCCATCAAATATTGCTCAAAGCACAATTTTTTATAAGTCAACCCTTTTTTATCCTAATTTTTTGCGGTTTACTCAAAAAATTAAGAAAAAAATAAGAATTTATGTTTAAAATTATATTTTGACGACCCTTACCGGCGAACCAGTTAGAGTTACACAGAAAAACACTAAAGGGCGTGAAATATGCCGTTAGGTCCATCAAAACGGTTCACAACACCGGGTGCCCACAAGATCACTTTTCGGATGCCATTTTTTTATTTCTTTATCGATACTGACGAAATTTGGTAGGGTTGTTAGACTAACAAAAATTTATTTTTATGTGTATACGTTAGGCATTTGCGACTTCCGGTTTCACCGGAAAACACTGAAATTTTTAATTTTTTAATGGCACACCCTGTATATTTTTTGTTTTTGGATTCTTTAGATCATTTTTAATCGAAATAAAATATTTTTAAAACAAATTTTAAGTTAAAGTTTATTTTCAAATCACATTTATTTTTCATCTAGAGTGCCATGATCATCATAAAAAATCATATAAAAAAACATAATTTTTACCTGTGTCGTTTATGAGGGGTTTAGGGTAAATATTTTTAAAGAAAAAAGTAGTGCGCTACTGCATTTTTCTAAAATAGAAATATTCTTAAAAAATTCTCATTTAGTTTGATCAAGTTTGATACAAATTTGATCTTTTATTTATTTATTTTTTTTTTTTTTTGATAAACGGTTTTCGCGTAAATAAATAAAAACCATTTCTCGGCATGGTCAAATCTCTATCTTATTAAATAAATAAGTAGCAAAAGTAATTTTTTACTGTAGAATTTGATATTTTGATACGAAATGACCATGCCAAGGAATGGTTTTTATGTATTTACGCAAAACCGTGCATCTAATAAAAGAAAGTCAAGAGATTAAATTTCCAAACCTAATGGGTATTTTAAAAATTATTTTTATTTCAGAAAAATACAGTGGCGTACCATTTTTAAATTAAAAATATTTAATTTAAACCTTTCATGGAACACAGGTAAAAATTATTTTTTTTGTATGCCAAAAACGTCTTTTGGTGCATAGAAGGCTTCCTCCAAATTTTTTAAAAATATCCAATTAAACATTAAAATTTACCCAGGAATTGTCAGAAAATCAAAAATAATTACCGACTTTGTAGCGCACCATTTTTTTTACGCGACTGCGCGCATTCTTATTATTTTTCATGGATCTATCGATGGTGAAAATGCCGTACAAAAATGAATTTTCACCAACACTCAGTTGGACAGCTTACAAGTGACGTCATAGTACTGAATTTTTATTTTGTGCTCTTATATTGTCCTTGACAGGGAGGTCCTAAAGTCCGTCGCCCCCTTCTACAACTTCTGAACCGTTCGATATATTTTTATGAAACGTGAAACCTTATTTTATGACCAAGGTCTGCAATTTTTACATATAAATGACAGCTCTAAATGTCAAGGTGACAGCTGGGCGCCATTTTGGAAAAAAGTTAAATGGAAAGGTTGGTTTTTCTGGTATTTTAAAGCTCCTGACGAGTACTTTGCAAAATAAAAATTTGGTTTTAAAATAAATTTGACTAAAATTTGTTTTAAAAATATTGTATTTCGACTAAAAATGATTTAGAGAATCCGAAAAACAAAAAATATACAAGGTGTCCCATTTTAAAATCCGAGGTTTCAGTCATTTCCGGTAAAACCGGAAGTCGTAAAAACCTATCATATACACCTAAAAATGACTTTTTGTTAGTCTAACAACCCTACCAAATCTCATCAGTATCGATAAAGAAAAAAGGCAGCTGGAAAGTGATCTCGTGGGCACCTGATATAGTAAATAGTGGCTAAGCATTACAAAATTTGAAAAAATACGTGCATTTTAAACAGGAAGACTTCAAATTTAAATGTAAGTTCTTAAAATTAACATTAAGAGCTCAAGTTTGGTGGGATTTTTTTCTACATGTAGATTAAAATTTTGCCTAAGCACCGAAAATAAAACTTTGTGGAAATAATCACCCCACGTTATATCTTACAAGGAAATTTTAAGTACGGTTTCTACAGAATCAACCTAACAAAACAAAATTTTTATTTGGTTTATACGTAAAAAAATAAGAACGTTAGGGAAATATAAATTTGTTTTGTTTGCAATAAAAATTAAAAACTATTCTTTAGATTAGAATGGAAATATTTACAAAACTAATTGAGATAGATATATTAAACCGATTTTTTTAACTCTTTAAAAGATCTTTCTTTGTTAATATAATATACAGTGTGTCCAAAATTGGTTGGGAACATATTGAGATATTAAAAACAATAATAGATAGATCGTTAAATAAGGAAAGTTATACGATATTTCTGCAAATTTACTACCGTTTGGATGACGGCTGTATCTTATTTGGATTTTGAGATATTCTGAAAAAAACTAAAAATGTGCATTTAAGAAAAAAGCTAAAATATTTAAATTTTTTAATATTTTAAAAATCTGTAAAACATTATTAAAACAACTTTTTAAGAGCAATGTATCCAAGCATTCAGATTTTAATTTTAACGTTTCGGTTTTGAGATACTTTCATTAACTTTTGTTTTTCTTATGGAGGGCCATTTTCTTTTTAAACGCATTTTTAAAAAAACGTTTTTTTTCTTTTAAAATTATGTATAGCATCTTATAAAAATATTTAATTTTTAGGTCAAAAAACCTAAACATTTCTGAGCTAAGTTAGCCATGACTGCGGAGGACACTAGCTCTACAAACGATAACGGTTAAATTTCCAATTAAAAACCTTGTTGAGATAGTAAATGCAAGTGTATTTCTTATAGCGTTTTCGGTTTACTGCTCTCGGTTGATCTAAGATCGCTCTTAATAAGATTTACGTGTTCGGTTAACGATCTGACGCGCTCCCGCTTGGAGGTTGGTTTTCGGTTTAAAAGTTTTGTTGCTCCAAAATCTCAAAAAAATCGCTCTTAATTGATCCGAAACATTTTGTGGAGGAAAGAAATTATAACATTAAATTTTTGTTGGAAAACGAAAGCGTTTTGTATATCTGAAATCAGTCGTTGTCTTTTAAATATTTAAAAGCATGGATCAAAAACGAAAAATTTTACAATTTGTGGAGATTATAATTATATAGATATTAATAATATATTCTTGGTTGTTTATTTTAAATTTTTAAAAATTACCTATACAGACTTTGCTTTTACTTAAAATCTGTTAAGATTTTGAGGTTATGGTACCTATGTCAAAATGTTTTGAGATGATTTTTTAAAAGCAAAAATAAATGGGATCGAAGTAGGAGCGATCCTAATTAGATTTGTGACGTCATAGATCCTTTTTTAAACTATCTGAGAACATGTAAATAAAGGTATTAGTTTTATAAAATTATGTACCTATACAAAGACGGATTTTTACTTTGTGTACATCGACGATTCAAAATTTTAATTAATAAAATCAAGCTGCTAAGTTTCTATCAGAAATTCTAACAGGCAAAAACCAAATTCATCGTCTTTAAATTGACCAGGGGCGTAGTTACCGCCGTATCAGCCTTATCAATGATCAGGCTACGGGGGCCCGAAACGTTTGAAAGTAAAAAAATGGGTGTTGGGAAACTGTAAAACTGTCGGCAAAATTGGAAAAGTGGGGTATTTTTGTCTTCAATTTTTTTTGTAGGCCTCCTAAGTCATTTTGCTACGGGTAAAAAACTTTAAACAAAGCTTAACTCTTACATGGCAACTGTGCAGAAAATGACAGATTTTCTGCAAAATATTGTTAAATGCCTGCATTTTCATTTTTATTTTTATTTTTTAAAACATTTTGGTCGGATTTTTAAAAGTTTCGTAAACAAGTAGATTTGCTATAAGCGTGACGAACAGAGTTTTATAATTTAGATTTTTAATTGTGGTAATAAATTGTGTTTGTTAGTTTGTTTAGTTATGAATAATAATAAACTTTAGAAAAAAATGTTTTTACTCACACACACTTATTTCTAACAGAAAATTTTTAGCTTGATATCAAGCAGGGCAGATGTGGCAATGAGCCTGTGGGGGCAACTCAGAATTTTATACACAAAAAAGTGCTCATCAACAAACAAATCATGCAATTTTGTATCGAAAAACTATTGAAGAGCAAAAAATACCTTAAATTCGTTGTGGAGGTGACCGGGGCACTAACCCCATCTGCCTCCCTTTAAACCGGCCCTGATATTAAGTCAAAATTTCTTAAGCGGGCCACTAAAAATCGAAAATCGGAATCGTAAAGACACAAAAAAATAATTTATGTAAAAAAGTAATTGCTTGTAAATATTTGGTTTTATAATAATGTTACAGACTTTCAAAAATGTGTTTAGGTTATAGAATTTTAGAGAGTTAGGATCATTTAATTTAGTTTGTTAATTTATTTAAATAATTTACCTTAATTTTTCCAAGTTCTTTCATCACTTTCGAAGGTTTCCGAAAACGCCCGAATTATCCATTAAGAACTTTTATGCCATCCTGTACTATGGAATTTTCACGATATTTCTCGAATATTCTAGATCATTCTTTACTCTTACACTATACTATAAAAGGGCGACGGGAAACCTCCGATCAGTTAGTACAGATTCGACTTTTGTGCTGTAAACTTCGAGACATTGACAATTTAAGATTTTGCCGTTATTGTAACCATAGTTACGTTACATTGTTAATAAAGGTATAAAAACGAAGGCACGTGTTTTTATACGAGGTGTTTTGAAACAATAATAAGCAAATGGTATTTAAGCTATATTCTCGATGTGTGTGAAATTTTTGTTTTATAAAAATATTCGTTAATTTATTAACTAATTATAACACAAGAAAATTTGAGTGCTTTTTTACGAGAAAAAGGATAAGGGAAAGTAGGGTAATGGTGCGCATAGCAATATGTCACATTGCGGGGGTAAAATATACAATTCTATCAATGCTGCACGACTGGACCGACCCTTCTAATAAACTAATGTGGTCATTATTTGGATCCATAGCTTAGTGCCAGAAGATACTGCAGCACAAGATTTAAATTTCTAATGATTCTTATAAATATTCAGCTACAGCAATAAGTCTACATTTTTTAATTTAATTTTCCTTGTAAATTTTGATTACCAATTAGTGTTTAAAGAGGAATGGTTTGCACTGATCAAAATTATAATTAAATAAGTGGTTTTGATGATGAAATTATTTTTAAGATGTAAATCACAAAGGGGAAAGTGTGCGCTCGTATGCGCTCCTTTACCACGCACACAGATAAATGGTAGTTTTTTCATTTTTTTAGATGCTTAAAAGTTATACCAAATATTACAATGAGTTTTAATTCTTTTAAAGATTCTTAAGAAACATTAAGTAAAATAAAAGATGATGATTTAAAAATATATTGAAGCAATGAGACGGTTTAAGGTACCCAAATTAACCCTTAAAAAACAATTTAAAGAAAATAAACTTATTCTGCCACGTTTGTTGCGTAAACCTGTAAGTTAAAAGAATATATTTTGCTATCAGCCATTTTTTTTTTTTGGTTTTGGTCCAAATGGACTTAGATCCCTAGCTTTTTGTCGCTAAAGAAAAAAACATTGGCAATAGCTTTAATATAGTGGATTAGTTTTTAAGGACTGACTA
Organism: Listronotus bonariensis; assembly: GCA_014170235.1. Lineage (NCBI taxonomy): Eukaryota > Metazoa > Arthropoda > Insecta > Coleoptera > Curculionidae > Listronotus > Listronotus bonariensis. The sequence continues at coordinate 22,533 of JACEGR010002265.1, read as the reverse complement.
TATGGATCTTTAAAAAGAACATCTAAAACAAAGCTTTGACACCATGAAGGAGAAAGAGAAAGAGAGAATAAAATTTAAGAACATATGTACATGTATATATGCGCATCATTACCCATTCAATGCGCACAGTTACCCTATGGGTTGGGAAATCATGCGCAAATACATTTGGTTACTTTTTTTATAATAACACATTTATATGTTAATTTTATCAACTTGTTACTGTGTAAACGCAAAGTAAAATAATTATCGTTCCTCAATGTTTTCTCAAATTTACTCTGACTTTTTATTTTGATGGCAATTGCCATTCTAGCTTAGGTGCGCACCATTTCCCCACTCTCCCTTATAAAATAAACGCTTTAATGCGCTAGACACCGGTGTTATTTAGCCTGGAAAACCGTATGTTCGGAAACTCGGCATAAGACACAGCTAAAACATGAAAATATGTTAGGTTCTTTTTTAAATATTTATCCAACTTTTATAAAGAATTTGGTTTAATGAGTTTAAAAAATTATAAAACAATGTTATGTTATAATCAAAATGTATTTATTTTAATAAATTTGTCTTTACCATGCTCAACTTTCAAAAATAAAACAGGGTGTTCATTAAAGGCATTCTAATATTAAAGAGGTAGGTAATTCTTGGACTTATGTAAAAAAAAACTTTCAATGGATGTACGAGCCCCGTCTCAGTGAAGTTGGCCCAACTGATATAAATAAATATTTGTAAAGGACTTCGCAGCATTTGCATAGAAAACCGGCATCGGTAAAATTCTTTAGTATTGTAGTATATTAGAGTCCCATCACTACTGGTAATATCTTCATCTGATACGATCCAAACGATTTCCACAAAATCTATAGCCGGTTCCCCCACCGATAAAAAGGTATACATTATGATTATAACACTTTTTTCTTCTCATCATTTAAGCTTTGCAACCCAATAGGTCTTTATGACGCTCGAGTAAATCCCCATTTAGCAGCCTGGGCTCCTCTACTACTAGTCCTTATGTACGTAAATTATTGCGGGATCACGTGACTACTATATCGAACCTTTATTTGTGGTATTATAGTCACGTGATTCCGGAACGCCGCATTTCACGTACATGAAGGCTATGTGCATTATGAGACTTCTAACACGTTTAAAAACCGGATAGTCGGCCAACTCTCATAGAGCTCCTTATGATGTTTTTGTAGTGTCTCTGGCCTGGCTTGGCAAGTGTAAAACGAGGCTTACTGAATATTATTTTATAGTGAAGGCACAGTAATAGCAATTATTTAGCAAACTTTAAAAGTTGGTGAGAAAAAGTAATATTTACAAATATTGAAATCTATTTACAAATGCCAGAAAATAATGCCCGATGCAAAGTTAGAACCTATTTCAAAATTCTTTGCAAGCCTTGCAACGGCTCAGCAATAAAAGTAAAGTAGCAATAAAACATAACTAGACTAAATACGACTTACCATTTAACTTATCAATTGCTTTATCTGCTGAAGACTGGTCAGGACAATCAACAAATGCGTAACCTCCTCTTTTAATTAAAATATTAGTGCACGATAAGTTTTGTTCGACAAAAAGTTGACGAAGAGAATTTTCATTAGTTTCCGTTGGTAAATTGCCTACGTAAAGTTTACTCATAGTTATTGGAGGTATTTTTGTTATTGACATGATGAAAATTAAAATAATAAACTAAAATTAAATAACGCCTGTCACTTCAAAAACACTTTCGAACCGCACAACTTTTTTGACATTTATGCAATTTGAAAGCATTAAGTAGAGCTTGTTTATTGGTTTATAGGACATACCAGGCCAACTTAAAAATTAAAAAGTAGTGATGGAAAACTATCGATATTTCCTGTTTTCTTGGTGTTAGGTATCACAACTACAATAAGGCAAAAACTGATGGTTACTTGTTTTTTAGATTAGATTTAAAGTATTAAAGAGTAAACCAGAATTTAAGGGTTTTCAGGCGACTTCATATTCTTTATTACGGAAAAAAGTTACCCGTATTTAAAAATAAAACGAAGGCTGTTAACAAGAAAAATTAAGCTTCTTGATTTGGATTACTACAAATAAAATTACTTTAAACCATGTTACATCCCTAAACATTATATTTTTATTATACTTTAATACCGGATCAGATAGATAATAACACATAGGCAATGTGACAAAAAGAGATAGTCTAACATGAATACAACATTTAGGATTGGATGAGTCACATACATCCTTTGTTGTTGCTTTACTGGCCAATATCCCAAACTCTATTTGCTCAACCAGTATACACTGACCGCCAAAGAGTTGGATATATGGATTTGTTTGATTTTTAAAATTATTAAAAAAGATGATCCTAAAAATTCTTATTGATATCTGTCAGGTTTACACACTTAGGTCAGTTTTACAATTGCAAGTTCAGTTTAGGTTCAGCTAAATTCAACTGGTACATTAACCTTTTCATTTAAAATATATTGCAGTCAAGTAAATGCCAATAGTGACGGCAATATATTTTCAATGGAAAGGAATTATGTACCAGTTGAGTTCAACTGAACCTAAACTGAACTCGCAATTGTAAAACTGGGCATTAGAGTACTTACCTAATATCATTTTTTTAAATTTCTTAAAAAAACAATATTTTGAGAATAATCTTTACTTATCCACCAAATTAAAATTCAATAATGACATCTGTTATGTTTACACACTTAAAGTACTCTTAATTTTTTAAATTTTCTTGTTTTAAATGTCCAAAAAATACAATAATAGTAATAAACTGCTGCTTAATTCAACTGCAAGTGGAATTTTTTAGTAAATTTCAAATCGCTATTGTTTTTTCAAAATGGTCTACTAAATAACACTATACAATTAAAAATTAGAAAAAAATTGTAGAATGTCGCTCTTGACAAAGTTTTTGTAAAAAACGGACTTTTCTCTTACACCCTGTAGAATAAAAACAAGAGAAAATTTACACAAAGTTAAATGGCAATTTTTTTCGAAAAAAGTTATCCTACAAAACGGTAAAAGCCGCATTTTGCTATTGCATTTTATTTAAGAGTATTAACGATTTGAAATTTACCAAAAAATTCCAGTTGCAGTTGAATTGAGTAGCAGTTTAGATTAAATTCGTTTATTCCCTTATAGTCAACACACATATTTTAAAACAAAAAAATTAGATTTTTTAATCCAGCAAAAATATCTTTTAAAAATGTCTTTTTAATATTTGTAAAACTTTTCTTTTAAATTTTGCCAAACAGCCTAAAATAGGATTCTAAGCAACTTTTTCTTATATATACTTTTTTAAATCATGCCAACTAACCTCACTTTAGAGGTAAAAGCAAAAAAAAGTGTTTAACATTTTTAAAAGTAATAAGTCTAACTCTTGGCGGTCACTGTATTAGGTGGCTTAACAGAACAACCCCCATAACATTTTTTGCCGCCCATGTACATTTAATTTACAGGCATTGCCAACACTATTTAATGGCAAGGCATTGGCAAAAAAGTATCAAAAAGACACAAAAGTGGGCAATTGGCCGTTATTGGGCGACGTGTTGCAGATAATGAGCAACCCTCATTAATAAGTTATGATTAAAAAATGCATTTAGGATAATGGCATTTAATTATTATTAAATAGGTATTACAAGTTTTATAAATTAAATGTCCCAAAAATTAAAGAACATATTTAGAATTTTGTAATTAAAAAAAAGAGAACAAAAGGCAAAAAATCTTTATCATTAAAAAAATTACATATTATAATTTTTTATACAGTAACAATAAAGCATAAAAAATTAAAGGTATGTAATAAAATTAAAAAAGATAGTAAATTAAAAGAACACACTTTAAAATAGAAGTATTCATGGGACACTTACATTTAATTTTTAGATCCAAAACCTAGGGAGAAAAAAGGTGTTAAATTTAAAAAAAAAAACATTATTAAATATATATGATATTTTTTATTAACACGTCTTTAAAACTTTTAATAAGGCAACCTAATTTTATATATTTTTTTACGTAGCTAATTTTACCATCATTTTATTTTTATTCATCACTCAAAAATACATAATAAACATTTGGTTTGTTTATTAGTTATTTTTATTTGAATGATTTGTAACAATAAAATGTTATGAAAGGGCCATTTCCTTTAAATTACCTATGTCAAAAAAGCATAAAATAATGTTGTTTAGCTGCCATTATAAATAAAATCGATCAAAAAATTGCTCTAATGTTAGTTAAATGCCAATGTTAATAATATGGTTTGAAAAGTATGAATATGCGTTGAAGGTTTGCCTTCAAAATCCAATATTTATTTGCCTGCAACAAAAAGGTATGCTTTATTTAATCAGAATTGGTATGCCGCCATTTTTGTATGCTTGCCGGTAATACGCCTGCATGTAAAATTTATTGGCAATTAGGTGTTTATTTAGGGTTCACTTTTTAATGCGTATTAGATGTTGGTATAATACTGCCACCAATTACCAATGCTTTGCCATCAATGCCAATATGAAAAAATGTATATTGCCGGCAAATAGTGTTTCTTGGGAAATAGACAAAACATTTTTGAATTTCAATATTGTTTGTAGAAGTAATGCTTTAGATGGTCTAAACGGAAATTTGACCTTATTTTGCCAAAATCCGTATTTAGTAAAAGAAGAATTATGCCCCTAAAGCTATTCTACAGTGTGTCTACGTAAATTGGCGGCATATGGGAGACTTTTTATTATTAATTTTACGAAAAAAGTTATTTTTTATATAAAGTTCTGCATGGTCCAAATCCAAAATACAATCATCAGATATCAAATTATGTCAGTCATGTACGAGGTTTGACCAATAATGTAATTTTGCTTAAGAGTAAAGTACCTGCATTTTTGCTAATATCGCAAATTGTTATAAAGAAAAGATGTTTAGAATTAAGAATTAACTCCATTTATACAATTTTGTTCATTTTCAAAAAAATAAAAAAAATGATGTTTTTTTCTGCGAATATTAAGTAAATTTAAGTTTGTACATTAGTGCATTGTACATTCTTCTTGTTTTAATGATCAAATACTTTAAAAAGTTTATTTAAAATTGTTCTATGACATTTATAATCATAAAATATAATGCACTAATTTACAAACCTAAATTTTTACCATTATCGCTGTTCGATATTAGTGGCAATTATATTTTAAAATCAAAGGACCAGCTTGTTTTTTATAAGAACAAGCAAACTTTCGAAAAATAATTTACAAATTATCTTCTCACAAACGATACGAAGAGCACTTACCAAGATTTTGATTTCTGCTGCTTCCGTTAGATGTTTTGCCGCGGTTTTCTTGCCGTAGATTTCTCGCCGGCCGGCTAGCTAGAGGAATTTGGCGGTAAAGTTTACAGCGGGCTAGGCAACTTGCTCTTAACAAATAAAAGGCGCACACACGTATATGTAGCACACGTAATAGCTTTGGAACACAGAAAATAGGAGAAAATCACTTAAAATGGTTTGGGACCTCTCACACAATGAGGTATTCAAATCAAGTCAAAATTCACAATTGTCGTTGCAATTGTCAATCGCGCAGCTTGACACTTGTCCAGTGCAGTACCAATTGTGAGAAACAAAATAACAAACACCCTAAATTTAAAACTTAAATATTTTGGCGCGATGCCGATGTCTAATATCAAACATTCCGCCCACCAAAAATAATTTATTTATTTTTCTGTACATCAAACACCAAAATTTAGGTATGAAAAAAAAATAAAATTCTTAATCAACACACAAATAATAACAGCACAGTTTATGTTTGATTCAAATTATTGGTTAGGTAACGGACATAGTTTGACCAATGGTCTATCAGTGATACCCTTTGCGGTACGGATTTGAGCTACTCGCACTATCTTATCAGGGCTCTGATATAATTCTAACGATCCGTCCTAGTAACCACCGTATGGGTGGCGTATTCGAATCTTTTACAATGACCAGGGTGCCCACTGCCGGAGGAGTTTGAGGACAGTTCCACTTGGCCCTCGTTTGCAGAGTATGAAGATACTCCATGTGCCACCTTTTCCAAAAGTGTTGGTGCAGTTGCTGAATCAACTGCCACCGGGTTAATCGGTTTGCGTTGACACTAGATAATTCCTCGTCAGGAGGGGACATCAATGGTTCGGTAGTCAGAAAATGACCAGGGGTAAGACTAGTCAGATCGTTCGGATCTGGACTAAGGGCACACAGAGGCCTTGAATTCAAAACAGCCTCAATTTGCGCTAACAGGGTCGTTAACTCTTCAAAGGTAAGAATTTGACACCCAATAACGCGCACCAAATGCGATTTCACGGATCGCACAGCACTTTCCCAAATACCACCCCAGTGGGGAGACGCAGGGGGTTGAAATGCCACTTTATGGCCAACTGTTCAGACGATGCTTGACAGTAAGACAATAACAGATTATTTGCACCAACAAAATTTGTTCCTCGGTCACTATACAAGTCAGTGCATCGACCACGTCTGGCAACAAACCTGCGAAATGCTGCAAGAAAGGCTTCTGATGAAAGGTCAGAAACAGCCTCAAGATGCACAGCCTTCGTTCCGAGGCAAATAAAAACACAAATATATGCTTTATGCCCACGAACCCCACGATACCTGCCTAAAACAATGGACAGGGGTCCAGCGAAATCTACACCAGTGTGAGTAAAGGCCTTGACCTGTGAAACACGAGCTAATGGTAAATCGCTCATGTAAGGACTCAATGGAGACGGGTTCGTGCGAAAGCAACGATAACACTTAGAAAGCACATGACGAATAGCTCGACGAGCTGATAAAATCCAAAATTGTTGGGTAATCAAATACTGAAGAGCTCTGGGGCCTGGATGTAGGTTTCGATTATGAAAATGTTGAATTATTAAGTCGGTTATGGGGTGACTTCGTGGAAGAAGCACTGGATGCTTAGCGTCAAATGCCATGTCGGCGTGTTTTAAGCGTCCACCAACTCTAATAATTCCAAATGAATCCAAAAATGGGGCAAGCTGTCTTATAGGTTTGGAACACGGTAAATTTTGTTCGATTTTCAAAAGCTCGGCACTAAACACACGCTGTTGCACCAATTTAACGACAACCATCAGAGCATTCTGAAGGTCCTGCTGGCACAAGGCGTCCTTTCTACGGGCATCCTTACAAACACGCGCATTGGTCATGAAACGAATACAATAGGCAACTACTCTTTGAATTTTTTGCAACGAAGAGAATTTGTCAAGAAGTTCATTAAGAAATGGTTTCACATGTGTGGTGACACATACAATTTTTCGCTCCTCTAGAGCGGCTTCTTCAGTTATTTCCTGGATCGACGTTGAAGGCCAAGTAAATTCAGCCTGTTGAAGCCAAGGGGGTCCCGCCCACCATAGCGGATGTGAAACAAGCTGTTCGGGAAGGATTCCCCGGGATGCACAGTCAGCGGGGTTAGACTTTCCTGACACATGACGCCAGCACTCAGGAGGCACCTTTTCCTGAATTTGGGACACTCTATTAGCAATGAAGGTTTTCCATTTATAGGGAGGCGCCCTTATCCATGATAAAGTTACGCTTGAATCAGACCAGGCAAAAATTTTGTTTATCTTCACATGAGACAGACTAGAAATTACAAATTCTATACAATCCGCGAGCAATACCGCAGCGCACAACTCTAAGCGGGGCAAGGAAATCCGTTTCAATGGAGCCACACGATTTTTTCCACACACCAAAGAAATTACAACGCTGTTGTTCACTAATACTTGTCGCAAGTACAAAACAGCGGAATAGGCTACTTCTGAGGCATCACAGAAACCATGGAGTTCAACATCACGCGTTTCATCACTTATAAAACGACGAGGTATTGAAAGCGACGACAAACAAGAAAGTTGCGACCGATACAATTCCCATTGTTGAGTTATATCATCAGGGGAACAGCGTCCCAATCTAAACCTTGAAGCCACAACTTCTGTATCAACGATTTGGCTACTAAAATGGTAGGAGACAAAAAACCTAAGGGATCGTATATCCGCGCAATCTCTGACAAAATATTTCGTTTAGTACATTTTCTAGCTATAGGTTCCACTGAGTATGAAAAGCAATCAGATACTGGCGACCACTGTAAACCCAGCACTTTCATACCAGAGGCGTCTTTGTCACTAAAGTGGATTGTTTGCTGATGAGCTATTGGCACAGATTCTAGTAAAGCTGGATGGTTGCTAGACCACTTTCTAAGTTCAAAGCCTCCAAGAGATAACAAATCAATGAGCTGCCTTTGTACTTCCAATGCATCGGAAACTGAAAAGGAACCAGCCATGATATCGTCCACGTAGGTACTACGTCTTAGGATTTGAGCAGCTAAGGGGTACTTGGCTTCATAGTCTGTGGCTAACTGCAATAAACTTCGAATAGCAAGATATGCACTTGAAGAAACACCGTAAGTCACAGTATTTAATTGAAACTCTTGAATTGGCTCTGTAGGAGAAAAACGCCACAAAATACGCTGAAAATCACGATGCTCAGGAGCCACAAGGATCTGACGATACATTTGTCGGATATCGGTAGTAAACACAACACTAAAAATACGAAAATGTAGTAAAATAGAGGTTATTTCACACTGAAGTTTGGGACCACTAAATAAGCAATCATTTAATGAAGAACCATTTGAGGACTTTGCACTTGCATCAAATACAACACGAATTTTCTTTGCTTCACCGCTTCCCTTGAGCACACAATGATGCGGAATGAAGTATCCATCACTTGGAGAGGCGAGTGCTTCGACGGCAGTCATATGATTTTGGTCAAGATAATCTTGCATGAACTGTGAATACATATTCTTTAAATCAACATCCCTTGCCAATCTATTTTCCAACAAATTAAGTCGACGCATTGCTTGTGCCCTTGAATCGCCCAAAGAAGGAGGTAAAACTCGAAAAGGAAGTTGAACCACATAACGTCCATTTGCTTCACGTTTGCAAGTTTTGACAAACAAATTTTCACAAGCGATATCATCGGAGGACAAGGCTAGCGACTGAGGAACATGCTCTATCTCCCAAAATCTTTTTAAAGTTTCATCCAAGTCAGTATTAAGAGCGGTAAAACAACTTAAAACGTTAGCAGGCGGCAATGAATCCACAGATCCAAACAAAATCCAACCAAAGGTAGTATTCATAGCACAGGGACCACCATTTTCACCTTTGTGAAAACCTGGTAAAATTATTTGAGAAAACATATCCACACCTAATAAAATATCCACATCACTAGAACTGTTAAACTCAGGATCTGCTAAGGTTAAGTTCTGCAAGTATTTCCACTTTTGAATATGAAAGTTTGCTGAAGGAATAGCGTTACAAATTTGAGGTAGCACAACTGTATCCACATGATACACATGACTACTATCACCAACTGGAGAAATTTTTAAAGCTACATTTCCCAGCGTCACACACGAAGACATCTGGTTGAGACCTTGAATAGAAGTAGAGGACTTTGAGGGTTGAAGACCTAGTCTATTTAAACATGCCTCACTAATAAAGCTTGCTTGACTAGCGGAATCCAACAAAGCTCTGCAACGCACCGGCCTATCACAATAATCAAACACAAGTATTGAAGCGGTTGCAAACAACATACATTTTTGAGAGGGTATTCTGCTAGAATATACTTGTAATTTATTATCACCACTGGAATTTTCAGGAACTGCTTTAGCACCTGAAGAAGATTTATCACTATTAGAATTCACTGGTTTGGGAGGAAAATGTAGAAGCGTATGGTGTCTAAGTTGACACACTCGACATGTCGAAGTACTCTCACACTTATTGAGAGAATGACCGAAAGCTAAACAGTTGAAACAGAAACGCTTATTCTTCACAAAGGAATGACGTTCACCAACGTCAGCACATAAAAATTTGTCACATTTGATCAAAGAATGGGCACTTTCTTTGCAAAAATCACATTTTGAATAACTTACGTTAGACATAAAATTATGTATATTTTTATTACCACTGGTTTTACCATGACCACTTGAAAAACCATGACCGTTAGACCTAAAATGACCACCCTTGTTTGACATATCATTATTGTTTGCTTTATAAGCAGCACTACTGCTTTCCGGCTTTGGAATTAATTGGCTATTTTCTAAAGCTCTACAATGTTTCTCCAAAAATGTGTAAAGATCATTATACTGCGGAAATTTTTTATCACTATATTCAAACTCAAACAGCGTTTTTAACGAATGATCCATTTTTTGAAAAAGTAAATTAAATTTAGTAAAATCCCACAAATCTAATTGATATAAATCTAGGGCTGATAAGTTTTCAGAAAAGATTGACAATAATTTTCTAAGTTCAATCGCTGACTTAGTTTTAATGGCAGGAGCTTGATAAACCGAAAGCCAATAATTCGTCACTAAAACTCTATCATTTTGATAACGTTTCACTAATGCATCGTAAGCCGTGTTATAATTTGCATCCGTAATAGGAATATTTTTTATGACTACAGCTGCATCTTTTTCTAAATAAGAAACTAAAAATTGAAAGCGTTCAATATTAGTAAGAGAGGTACATTCATGGATCAATGATTTGTACATGTCAAAAAAGGTCGGCCACTTTTTAAAATCCCCATCAAATTTAGGAATTTCTATTTTGGGCAGTCTCACCCTATCACATCTGTCACTGTTAACACTGTTCCGACTATTAGTTAAGTTATTATTTGGTTTTATTTGAATTTGAGTTTCACATAAATCTCTGTACAATGATTTGATTGCGAATTGCATATCATTAAAGGCATCTTGAATTATGTCTTGTTCTTCGATTTGAGTATCGTCATCAATAAGGCCAACAATGTCCAAATGTAACGATTCAAATTTTATGACATCATCAAACAAACTGTCATATCGTAAGCGGAACTCGTTTTTTGTTTGCTCTGAGGCACCCTCTAAAGTTGCGTCAGTAGCAATACTATATAATTTTTTAACTTTCTTTTGAATTGAATTTCGTTTTTTAATTAAGGACTTTACGTCACTCATGTTTTCTTTTTAATTTTAAACAAACAATTAAATAATTAATTTTTCGCGAAAGAAAAATAATTCCTATATAAATCCGAAAAAATATGCGATGTGGCAACACTGCATATAAATTCAATTAAATTTTGTGGAAGTTAAAATTTAAAAAATGTTGAAAACAATAATTTATTTTATATATCACTTTTAACTCACGATAGGCTGTAATTACCAATTTATAAAACCAAATAATAAACTTTAATTGATTTTCTACACTCACCAAAGACTGAATGAACTTTTAACTAATGCAAAATATTAATATAATAGCAATTTAAATTGATTAATTAATAACACAATTTTCATAAAACTTTTGTTTATTATAATGCCTAACTGCCAGTTAACTCTGGGTTAGAAATTTCCCCTTAAACTTTTTACCGTTTGAAGCGAACAAGTTTGCCTTATCTTAACACCTACAAAAACTATCGATATCGATCGAAAATATGGGTTTGATGCACAAAAAAATGAAATGTTTAAATTTAGCAGAATATAAAATGAACAATTTTTAACAATAATTTCACTAATTAAAATATAATTTATTGCATTCCATAGGACTTTTCTTAATAATTCGGCTTCGAAGACCAAAAAATGTTCGATATTAGTGGCAATTATATTTTAAAATCAAAGGACCAGCTTGTTTTTTATAAGAACAAGCAAACTTTCGAAAAATAATTTACAAATTATCTTCTCACAAACGATACGAAGAGCACTTACCAAGATTTTGATTTCTGCTGCTTCCGTTAGATGTTTTGCCGCGGTTTTCTTGCCGTAGATTTCTCGCCGGCCGGCTTGCTAGAGGAATTTGGCGGTAAAGTTTACAGCGGGCTAGGCAACTTGCTCTTAACAAATAAAAGGCGCACACACGTATATGTAGCACACGTAATAGCTTTGGAACACAGAAAATAGGAGAAAATCACTTAAAATGGTTTGGGACCTCTCACACAACGAGGTATTCAAATCAAGTCAAAATTCACAATTGTCGTTGCAATTTTCAATCGCGCAGCTTGACACTTGTCCAGTGCAGTACCAATTGTGAGAAACAAAATAACAAACACCCTAAATTTAAAATTTAAATATTTTGGCGCGATGCCGATGTCTAATATCAAACAATCGCAGAATTCTTTTTTGGCAATGAACAAAATTGCATATTTAAAAATCAATTTTTAATTTTAAAATAAGTTTTAATTCTAAACATCTTTTCTTTATAACAATTTGCGATATTAACAAAAATACAGGTACTTTACTTTAAGGAAAAAAATATATTTTTGGCCAAACCTCGTACATTACTGACACAATTTGATATCTGATGATTGCATTTTAGGTGCATTTTTTGTAAAATTACTAATTAAAAAGTTTTCCATATGCAGTCAAATTACGTAGACACACTGTATATACCCTTTTATCATATTCTATCAAAATTTCTTAACTGTCAAAATATACCCTATTTTCGGATAAAAAATAAAGATATAATTTTTTATATTTTCGTCATCTTTGTATCGCGGTTACTCCCTAACGGTTGTTTATTAAAGGTTTGGCCTTGTCGTTGGTCTGGCTACACATAACCGCAACGAGCCCGTGCGTTTCTCTGGTAAATTTGTAGGGGATGCGATACAAAAAGTTTTGTATTTGTTCAAACTGCAGTAATATGAGTCAATTTAACTATGCTTTAAGTTACACCTGATCGTAAAATACCCCTTTACTACTAAGGCACAAATTAATTCTGATAATTTGTGACTAAGGTAACATAGTTTTAGGTTTGGCAACACATAACCACACCAAGGCCTGCACCGTCTCGGTCTTAAAATGTACCGTTGTAATCAAATGCCGTAGGTTTAATATCACCGCCTCGCGCCCGACCACTTACACCGCACCGCATTTTAACAAGTAATCAAATATTACCGACCTTCGGTTGTATGTCCCGCCGCGCCGCGTACTTTTTAATTAGTCACTTTGCATCAAACTTGTAATGTAAATAGTTTATTTGAATTCTAGAAATATTGATTTAAAAAAATAATTTAACAAAACATAAAAATGTATTCATAAGTTTTACTCACATAATATTCACAAGATGTAAAATAAAATTAATTTGTACATTTTTAATACTTATTAAATTACTTTTTGTTTTATTTTTGTTTACAACAACTTACCTTTAACCAATAACTTTTAGTTTTTAAACGTAATGAACTGAAATAAAAGATGACGCCCGGTAAACTCAAAGCAGCGCTATTTCATTAGCTGGGCATGTTTCAGACCGTACGAGACACGGTCGTGCTACGGTGTGGGTCATGTGTGATATCGGTGCGGTTATGTTTGGGCAAACTGTTACCTATACTATACTCAAACTTTGGATAAAAAGGAACAAAAATAGGTAGAAAAATCTGTTTTATTTAAACAAAGATACATACATAAAACACTAGACTTAGCTTCACAAAAATGGTTTTTATATTTTTGAGGGCACTTTCCTCTATCACTGTGAATCGGGGCTCGGCGCGATTATGTGTGGACAGACCTTAACCCGTTTAGGCCGGCCGCAAACATTAGACTTCTAATCAGATTATTCGGTCCGACTTAGAAATGTATACGTTGTTATTGGTTCTATTTAACTTATAAAATGTATGATGCCATAAGAATTTTGGGCTTTCATCATTTTTATTTTAACTATTTACACAGTCCTATCTCTGTCCGTTTTCAAGTGTAAACTAACACTAATTCCTAACGCTACGAAGTTTATATATTATGGTAGACCAACAACCCGTGACCGAGTTGGGTGCGATCATGCGTGGGTTTGTTCACTTAAAACGCCAGCATTGGTGCGCTTAAGGAATGGTGGGTATTTCCACACTTGGTTTACTAAAGTTTATATTTTTTTATCTCTGGACAATTCACGAAGGCTAAAAGCCTAAATACTAATGTACCGTGGGTGTCTTAATCGATGTGAGAGGGAGTTTGTAGACACGGGACTTAAATACTTGAAGATTTGGGGGAAGGGGAAAGGAAAGACCTGAGCGGGCAGCAGGTACCACATTCTAAAAGCTCTAGGGATAAAAAAACGAACAAAGTGGAAAGTTTGGAGCCTCTCTAGTTGAACCGTATAGGGATGCAAACGCGTGCCACCTCGAGTCTCTCTGTTGGGAACCGTGAGTGGGGGAATTATATAAGAATTCTAAAGTTCCCGATGAAGTCCTTTACTCCTATATCTCTTTGTTTAATAAATACATTTCATGGAACTGGGATTGTGAGATTAAAACTGAAATATCGAATAAAGAGTATTTTTATTTTTCTCCTGCTATTTACCTGTACCTTATCAAAAAGGCACATTATGGTATGCCATGGGTAAAGGAGGTATTATCAGAATATTTTTCATCAGAAGATTGACGGACGAGACGATTTCCACTTTACAAACTAATAGATATAACACAACCCCTTGTGAGCTATTTCACGAACTACAATTGGTATTTGCTATTTATCTAGCAGTGACAATTAAAGATGTAAAACGTAGAAAAAAACCTCTCAAAATTGGCATCCATCCCGAGTTTAAGAAACTAAAGAATTATTTATCCTTTAGAGGTATAGACTATGAAGATCAAAAATCTCTTTTTTGAGGTTTTTGTACCATTAGACCAATAATTAACTGTACTATTACCGGAAAAAATGTCACAAACTGAACACAGTGCATTACCACCAAACGCGCATGGCGCAGTGTTGTCACTTGTCAAAATCTTTCATTTCAATTCGCGCAGTAACGTCTCATCTCAGTACATCCGGATCATTTGAAGAAAGCTCCTCGCGCTTTTCTATGAAAACCGTCTCAAAACAAACTGTGTCACCAGTGATTTGTGTTTAATTCAGACAATATCGTCCTATTTTGATTTGTGCCATTTTTGGTTAAAAAGGTAAGTCACATATTATAGCTTTATTTAGACAATACTGTCACATTTTGACTTGGAACTGTTTTTACCGAAATAAACATTTAAAAGAGCAGAGTAATTTGATTTATGATCTCTTTTTTTTCTAGTTGTGTCAGTCTTGTCTGAAAAAATCAAATAATCGATTGACACATTCTCAGTTGTGACAGTTTTTCTTGTAAATTAAACATATTTTTTTGTTTTATTTTATTTTTTTAGACACTGAACATGGATAATAATTCAAGAAAATCATTGATAATGAAACTCACTAAACAGAACCTCCAAATACACAACATTGATCAACCAATTTGGAAAATTAACTCATGTATACATTCTTCAAGAGACGAAATATCTAACGAAAATCAAACTGAAGTGGGAATTGAAGAGTGCGAAATTCAAGGTAAACACTTATTGCTAGTGTAAGTTTGAAATAAAAAGAAAGTAAAGTTAAATTTTAAGGAGTACAATAATCGTAATTAGGTACTGTTTTATTATATAATTTTGACACTATTTTAGCAGACATTCAAAACAGCGAGGAGTTGCATTTTTCTGATAAACTACACACGAGTGACATATTAAGCAAACAAAATTTGAGTGTGGCAGATAATAAAGATGGTAACAATAAATTGTCTACTCAATGGGATATTGAAGTTTGCGAAAACGAAGGTAAGCACTTATATTACTGGTTTTAGTTTGAAATAAAAATATTGTGCATATAATTAGAAAAAGAAACTAAAGTAATTTTATTGAATTTTAAATCACTTGTCATTACAAGTGTGTAACAATCGTAATTACTGTTGTATCAGATTATTTTGATTCTATTTTAGCAGCTGTTCAAAACAACGAACAGTCATTGTCGTATTCTGACGAGCTATCCATAAGCAACAAGAAAAATGTGAGTGTCACAGATGAAAAAACTGGTGAGCGTAAATTGTCTACTCAATTGGACATTGAAGTCTGCGAAAAGGAAGGTAAGTTAAAATTGATCAATTAAGGTAAATAAATAATTGGCAAATTAATTAATCAATTTTATTTCGTAGGTTCGAATATTAATTATAAAATATCCGAGACTTCCGAAGCTCATGATTATCCGCTAAAGCCTGAAGAACCGAAATTAGAAACGCCAGGCCCATCATTTCAAAACAAAGAATACAATGCCACATTTCAATCAAATGAATTGGTTAATTCTGATAATTCTTCAGAATCTTCTACTAGCGATTCTGAGCCTTTTGGCTCAGGGGGTCAGAAAAGGATCCGGACTATGAAGTGCCATTTGAACTTGAAAAGGAATCTCATACACAAGTAGAAAATCAAGGCAGGGAAAATAATATCAGTGATGATGAAAATTATCCCAAGAAGCGAGGAAGAAAAAGAAAATACAACAACGCAAACTGGAAAAAAATGAAATTAAGCGACTACGCAACTCTGGACAAGCTTACCAATCAATAAAATTAACAAAACAAGATGGAAAAAAGTGAAAATTCAAGTAACGCGAGATGCAAGGAAAATTCTACCGCCATGTGACGATAAATGCAAAATGCATTGCACAGCTAAAATCAGTGAAGAGTCCAGAAAGGTTATTTTTAAGGAATATTGGGGTTTAAAAGATTTGCAAATGCAAAGGGCATTTATTGCTTCATCTATGAATCAAATAAATCCTAAATACAGGTACTCAAATCCAGAGAAACGTCGTCGTTTAAATCATGCATTTTATTTCCGGATCTGTGGCAAAGAATTCCGAGTTTGTAGAAAGTTTTTTATTACGACATTAGGAATAACCACAAGAACTATAAGAACGGTAATTGAAAAGCAAGAAAAACAAAAACCCACGGAATTATACTAGGGGAATTAAGAGGAAAACATCATAATCATCCATCTACACAGCACGATGTTTTGGATGGAATTAGAGACCATATAAGATCCATACCAAGGGTAGAGAGCCATTACTGCCGTGCCCAAACCGAGAAAGAATACATCGAAGGAACAAAAACGATTGCTGATCTGCACCGAGACTACCAAGAATGGTGTCAAAGTAAAAATAGTGGTTATGCGTCTTATCGAACCTATTATGACGTTTTTACTCGGGAATTCAATATATCATTTTTCTTTCCTAGGAAAGATCAATGTGATCTTTGTGTTGAATACAAAAATGCATCCGAAGAAGAAAAAGCCCAAATTCAAGAGAAATATGAAACACATATTACAGAAAAAGATCTGTGTAGGACGGAAAGGGAACTTGATAAAAATGAAGGAAAATGTGTCGTGTCTTATGATCTGCAGGCAACTTTGCCATGTCCAGTTGGAAATGCTTCTAGCTTCTATTACGTATCCAAATTAAATGTGTATAATTTGACTTTTGCAAGCTCACCAAAAGATGCTTCTTGCTATGTATGGCACGAAGGGGAAGCCAAAAGAGGAGCGAATGAAATCGGGTCTTGTGTTTGGGATTACTTGAATGGTTTGGAAGAAAACGCTGCAAAAGAAAAAAATATATTGATGTAATTTTCTACACCGATAACTGCGCGGGACAAAACAAAAACAGATTTATTTTTGCTTTATACTTGTATGCAGTGTCAAAGTTAGATCACATTAACACCATTACCCACAAGTATCTAATAAAGGGGCACACGCAAAATAATGCAGATAATATTCATTCTGTAATTGAAAAGCAAGTCTCTAGGTATAAAAAAGTGCAGCGATCTATGTACCCGACCAATATGTGACGCTGATTAGACAAGCAAAAAAACCGCGCAGCCCTACAGTGTAAAGGAAATGTCTCATGTCGATTTTCTTGACCTTAAAGACTTAACTTTGCAAATGGGTATTAAAGATACTTACAAAAGTGAAGATGGTAATCTCGTAAAAATTTCTGAAATTAAAGTCTTTAAAGTAGAAAAGAACAGCACTGGACGTTTCTTTTACAAAAATTCTTATCAAGAAGAAGATTTTTTACCCATCAATATTTTGTCCAGACGATCTTTAGATCATTTTGATAAAATACTTCTTAAACAAGCATACAACAAGAAAACTGGAATATCCGATCCAAAAAGACAGGTATACTTTCATTGATACAAAAAATATCGTTCCATGTTTCTATGAAAACTTTTATAAAAACCTATAGGTTCTATTTCATTTTTATAATCCAATCATATTTGAAGGTTTGTTTTTAGTCTACAAGTTTAGTGTTGTTTATATTTTATTATTTTGTTATGTTGGAATTATTCATCCTAATTTTAGTAGTTTGTATTAGTCATTTTATAAGCATAGAAAATAAATAAATAGTTTGAAAAAATAGTCTTTTATATTCTTGATATTAACAAAAATATTATGAAAATGTAATTAAACTTTTAGGGAAAGACCGTCACATTTAGTAATTTATAATGATTTTTTCAAAAATCTAAACGATAGCGGAATATACATAATACAAAGTAAAGATTCTACAATTATATTATATATTCTGAGAAAATAATTACGCTATCTGTATTGACAGCGGAATTACATGATATACTTCTTTCGAAAATGTTTTAATTGCCCCTACTGAAAAATGTTATTTTTTTAGTTGTGTCGGTCTTTCCGGAAAGCAGCCAAGTTCCTGGTTTCCGTAGAAGAAAAGTGTCCAATCATTAGAAAATTCTTTTAGTTTAAGACTAAGTTTGTTACAATGTCAGTAGGGAGAGATAGGGCATTCACCATCCAACGCCACCGGTGGAGGTGGTTATCTCAAGATCTCTGACGTCACACATTAGGAATCTTGCGCGACGCCTATTTTAGGGTACTGCGCATGCGTCAAGACGTGATATTTAGGAATCTTGCGCAACTCCATATTTAGGGTGCGGTCAATTTGTCAAACGTCAACTGTTATCTGTCAAATGTCAAATGTCACTTGTCATCTGTCAACTAATTAGGAATCTTGGGCGACGCTTACTTTAGGGTACTGCGCATGCGTCAAGACGTCATATTTAGGAATCTACCAAATAGCAAATGTCACATGCCAATGCGCGACGTCATTCCGTACGGCCCTAGACCGATTGGTAAACCTGGC
Organism: Listronotus bonariensis; assembly: GCA_014170235.1. NCBI lineage: Eukaryota > Metazoa > Arthropoda > Insecta > Coleoptera > Curculionidae > Listronotus > Listronotus bonariensis. The sequence goes on along the minus strand of JACEGR010002265.1, from coordinate 3,583 downwards.
GCCCCGGGGGTGACGCGGCGGTGCAGAGGTGCGGGGGTAAGGATAAACATTCAAATATTTCTTAAAAAAATAATCCATAACATAATAATTAACTTATGCTATAAAATTTTAAAAAATATTTACGCTAAGAATATCAATTTGTGTTCTCATGCATGTTTTTAAAAATAAGTAAACCAGAAAACCGCATTATTATTGTGTTTCACAAGAATTTTGAAAAATAACAAATATTTATGTTGGATATTTTTCAAAATAAGGAAGTCAGAAAACCGCATTATTATTGTATTTCGAAAAATATTTGTGTTCATGATTTTGAAAAAATAAGGAAGCTATTTTTAAAAAATAAGAAACGGATGTTGATGTATATATACAGCAGCGCGTCACTCTAATATTCATTGATAGCTAAATCTAGCAGTTGTTCTTAAAGTGTCTTTAGTGCTGTAGAATATTTAGTAAACTTTTTGTGAATTTTGGACTTTTTTGTTGTTAACAGTGATAAAAAATAATAATACATGTAAATATTTATTTTATTCTAAATGATTAATTAGGTTCTGTAAAAGTTATTTTTAATTAAAAAAGATTTTATAACATATTTCTATTTTTTTGGTTAATTTTTATTTTTTCGATTAATTTTTAATAATTTTTAGAATAATGAATTATTACTGGTTAATAGTTACTGAATTTAACGTAAAAAAACATATTTAATTAACACTAGTATTTACAAAAATATCATTACTTTTTGTTCATTTTCTAAAATTAACCCTTAAAATAAGACTTAAGGGTATTTTTAAAAAATATTTTATAAAAGGGTATCATGAAAGATCGTTATCAGCCGGGGTACCGAAGGTACTTTTTCTGCTATTTGCACAAACTTAACTATAATGGTTTAGCCAGAAAATGAGTTTTAGGGTCTGCGCATGTTGCCAATGTGGCCTAAATAGTTTTTAACGTATATTTCGGTTTCTAGTAGACCGATTTTAGTTATTCTTTTTGTTAATAATTTAATTTTTATAAATCTACAAATATTAATACTAAAATTTTTAATAATTATGTTATTTGAGTGTAAATAGGGCCTTAACAGTTTTTAACGTATATTTGGGTTTCTAGTGAGCTGATTTTAACCATTTCTTAACAATTTATGATAATTTTGCTATTTATGAATATTTTTCAATTATTTTAGCTGTTTTGAGATAATAGTGACTTATAGGTACTAAAAACAAGATAAAAATTTTTAGCTTTCTTATTTATGAATATTTTTTAAATATTTTAACATATTTAGATTCCTTGTAGTCTCTAAATGCTGAATATGCAATAAAATCACCATTTCCGGTCGCAACTTCCGGTCGTCAGAAAGTGGTCTTGTTTGGGTTCAAATGAAAGGTCTTGCCTTGTAGATTACGAATTAAACATTTTTAACAATTTTTATTTTTCAACTCTCTTATTTATGAATATTTTTTTAAAATTTTAACATATTTAGATTCCTTGTAGTCTCTAGATACCGAATATGCAATAAAATAACCATTTCCAGTCGTAACTTCCGGTCGTCAGAAAGTGGCCTTGTTTGGGTTCAAATGAAAGGTCTTGCCTTGTAGATTACGAATTAAACATTTTTAACAATTTTTATTTTTCAACTTTCTTATTTATGAATATTTTTTAAAAATTTAAACATATTTAGATTCCTTGTAGTCTCTAGATACCGAATATGCAATAAAATAACCATTTCCGGTCGTCAGAAAGTAGCCTTGTTTGGGTTCAAATGAAAGGTCTTGGTTTGTAGAATACTAATGAAGCATTTTTAACATCTTTTTATAATTTTTAGCTATTAAATTATCATTTGTTTTACAGAATCATGTTCGTCTGTGAATATTGTTCCCATTCCTTCTCTAGAGCCGATGCTTTGAAGAGACATGGAGATTGCCGCCCGATGATAAAAATTTGTGAAGTGTGTGGGGTTGTAGCTAAATCTCTGGGAGCGCTAGAAAGGCATGTTCGTGATAAGCATCCAGCTCCCAAAAGGAAGGCGGAAACCTCGATCATGGTGGAAAAGAAGAAGGCTAGGCTTGACCTTCAAGATAGTAAGTCTAATTGCATTTTTAGAAATTATTATTACTAAAAGGTAAATATCATTGTTACAGAACCACCAACAATTCATTGTGGGGTGTGCAATATAGATTTACCTTCGACCAAATATCCGGGACATTTGCGCACCCTTCAGCATAAAACCAAATGCTGTGTGGAGCAGGAGGAAGCTGGAATCCAGTTAGTTAGAACATCGTTTAGGAGCCGAATTGCAACATACCGACTAACATCTAATGACGACCCCACCAACGTGAAAAGATTTACGTAATCCCATAACTCCAATTTCGTCAAGTTGGTGGGGAAAGAGGTTCAAAAATTCGAAAGCCTCAAAGTCGGTGTGGAGCTTTTCGGTCGCTTCCTCCTGCAGACAAAAGAGGAGGCCGAGGTCAAGTCCTTTAACACCAAGTTTCGAGTGGTAAACGGGAACACCGATCTGGAGGAGCTGTTTGCACAATTTGTAGCTATCGTGGACAAAAAGGCCCTAGAGTTTCAGGAAAAAGATAGTGGTGAGTATCATTTACAAATCATTAACAAGCTTTAACTCGTTTATAACACCATGAATCATCATTTATTTGCGGGTTTTAACGCGCTTACAACACCATGAATCATCATTTATTTGCAGGTTTTAACACACTTACGATGACTCATTATCGTTTATTTACAGGTTTTATATCGTTTAAACGTGTATTATAACAACATTTTTTTTTATAGGTTGGGCCTTGCAACAGCTCCTCCATCTAGATATAAGTATTAATAAGTTTAACCCAATGAAGGCTTCTTCGTATATAGCGCTGCCTAAAGAGATTGAAGCAAAGAAAGCTGTTCTAAACATCCAAAACCAAGATGAAAAATGCTTCATGTGGTCAGTCCTAGCTCACCTGCATCCAGCACATTGGGCTCAAAACGCAAATAGAGTAGCGAACTATCTGCCTTTTGAGAACGAATTGGACTTTACAGGTATGGAATTTCCGTTTAAACTTGTAAATGCGCACAAGTTTGAACAACTCAATAATATTTCTGTCAATGTTTATGGCTTGGAAAAAGTTTTCGAAAATGGCAAAAATAGTATTAAAGTTGTTGGTCCCTTGTATTTTACCAAATCTCGAAAACCTACGCATGTTAACTTGTTATTAATCAGTGATGATTATGGAAATGGCCATTACTGTTTAATAAGAAGTATGTCAAGATTAATCGGAAGTCAATTATCTGCTCATCACGGTGCTAAATATTTATGTGATGGATGCTTGGTTTATTTCAGTACCGAAAACGGTTTAAAAGCTCATCAGGAGCATGACTGTAATCATGTTTCAGTTAAATTACCAACTACGGAATTGCGCAAGGATAAATATGGTAAAGACGTTCCTGCAAATATACTTAAATTCGAAAATTTTGAAAAGAAACTAAAAGTACCTTTTGTTGTATATGCAGATTTTGAAAACGCTGTAGTACCTATTGTAGCTTAGTGACTTATTGTTCAAAAATGGCCCGATACTTCGGTTTTTGAGTA